>REGO01000067.1:325233-337674 GCA_010120015.1 Rhombomys opimus
TGGAGTCTTCTTTTTCATGAATTCCTTTTATTCTTAGATTTTGTCTTTTCATAGCATCCTTGATTTCTTGGATATTTTGTGATTGGAACTTTTCTGATTTTACTTTTTCTTTGAGAGAAGTATCAATTTCTGCAAGTGTGTCTTCAGCTCCAGAGATTCTCCCTTCCATCTCTCGTATTCTGTTGGTGATGCTTACTTCTGTGGTTCCTGATCTTTTCTCCAAGTTGTCCAGCTCAAGGATTTTCTCATTTTGTGTTTTCTTTATTGATTCTAATTCTATTTGCACCATTTCTTTCATGTGTTTGAATTTGGATTCCTGTCTCTCTACGATGGCCTCTGTTTCTTTGTTCATTTCCTTTTTATATGCCACTAATTTTTCCTCTACTTGTGTATCTATTTGTTTGGCTATGTTTGCCTGTGTTTCTTTAAGGATTTTGTCTATTTCTTCTTTCTTTACCTCCAATTGACTGGCCAAGTCTTTGAAAGATTTGTTCATTTCCTCATTATGAGATTCAAATAATTGGGCATTCATGGCTTTAAAATCATTTTTCTGTGCTTCTGATGAATTGGAGTATCCATCGATTTTGGGGTTTGCTGGTGAAGTCATGATGTCCTGATTTATGTTGGAAGTGTTCTTTCGCCTACCTCTGGCCATTGGCTTATCTGAAACCTTCCCTGTTTGTTTTTGGATTCTGCATATCAGACTGGTACTGTCTCTCTCTGGCGTCTGGAGAATTCTTCTGGAAGCTGAGAACTCTCAGTGTGTGCTGAGGAGTAGCTATACAGGCAGGTCACTTGTCCTAGATGGGGATATCCGGGCTCTCTGCTTTCTGGTTTGGCCCTGCTTCTTTGATGTGTTCTGCCTGTTCTGTGCTGCTGTCACTTTCAGGTTCTGAGGTCTTGCTGCACCTGGAGATTTCAGGGTGGTCATGTCTGTAGGGATCGGCATAACCAGGCTCTCTGTTCTCTGGTTTGGCTCTGGTTAGTCTTAAACTGGAGGGCTGTTGTGCCCCGCCAGCTCAGTGCTGCCCCGCCGCCAAGTCCCACTGTATCTGGTGACTGGGTTGCTAGTCCCAATGCTTTCTTGGGAAGTCCTGGGGTCTCTTCACTGTGCTCTCCAAGCTTGGGAGGCCCAGCGCCTGGTGTGTCTAGCTTGTATGACGTTTCTGCCTGGTTTTGGTAAGTATATAGCGTATTCTCTGTCACTGTGGGATTGGGCGGGCCGTACCGTCACTGATGGCGATCCTGTGAAGCTAGTATGGTGTCTAGCAGACTTGGGCCCTGGGAGGATGGTGCAGCAGCTGTGCGAATCTGGGACTCCGGGACACGTACTGCTGGCCTTTGCCGCTAAAGGGGGTTTAATGTTTTTTAAACTGTTATGCTTTCATCATTTTATTTGTGGCTTTAGGTTGTGCATTTTCATTGTGATAATATATCACAAAATGTCCATTTATGTTTTTGAGTTTTTGAATTTTATCTTTTATATTTATCATTTTCAAATACTGTATCAATGTGTAATGTATCTTTGAGTGAACATTAATCTCTGTTATCAACATGTATTAGAATCTATGTCTCACAGATGATGCTCTTATTCAGTTTAATAAATACTCTCAGATATAGAACACAAAAATTGTGACTTACATCCTTAGTAATAGAAATTATAGTTTCTCTTTGATATTGTTTTATATAAGCAATTGTTATTGTCCATCCATTCCAATTTTGACCTCTAAAAGTATTCAGCCACTTAGATAAAAGAAGGTATTGTCCTCACCTTCTAGATAATGATAGTTGTTTGACTAGAAGAATTGTTGATAGTAAGTAAGAACTTTGCTTAAAAAATATAGAAAAATATTTTATTATGAGTCAAACATGAGTAAACCCTACACAGAAAGACAGTTTCGAATTGCAGTGAATGAGTGCTACAAAGAACAGAGCAAATGTAATGGCTTCATGGAAAGAAGGCAAGGACAATATCAATACAGTCATTTAGCACATGGATGAGAAAAGAAGTACATATGGGTTGAGATAAGACTCAGAAAATGTTATAGCATTATAGGTCTTAAATCACAAACATTTATTCTACGTTTACACATGAGTAAAGGATTTCAATATACATGAATATATGTGTGTGAGATATATATTCTTATACATACATGGATATAATAGACATATGTGGATAGTGTATGAATGATAATGGTCTTCCCGCTAATCAAAATAGTGCCACACAAGCAGTTTTCACTAATCAGTTTAACAAGCAATCTCTCACTGAGACTTCTTTCTTAGGTAATTCTAGATTGTTTCAAGTTGACCTTTAAAACTAACAATTGCAGATATTATCTCCAAAGTCCTAAATACACGGCATTCAAGGTTCTTTGGCACGGATGTTTATAAGGTGGAAGATCATATGAATCACTGGGGCCATGTTTGTACAATGGTTGTGAGATTGTACTCTTTTTGTTTGCTTCCCGTTTTGTGATGAGAGTAAATTTTTTACATTTACATTTTTTTCATGGATATGCAGTGTACTTGTCAGAAACCACAAGAAATAGGGCTGGTGGGTCTTGGACTACAGCCTCAAGAACGGTAAGCATAACAAACACTTACTTTAAATAAGTTATGTCTGCAATGTTTTGCTACTATCTATACCTTAAAGCTCATGTGTGTAATTTCCATGCTATGTTAACAAAACCTATTGCATGTTTAAGTCTCACCTTGTCTATCTTCAAGTTAATTAAATATATATTTCTTTACATGGAACATATGAGTAAAATGTTGAATTGGAGTGCTTTTGTTCTCTAATACTGTAACACTTTCGATATTTCTCTAAAGGTATTACCTTAACTGATTTCTATACAATCATTCTATGATTATAAATTTGGAAGTTTTGGTATCACTTGTAAATATGTGACTTTAATGACTAGTATGTTCTCATTTGATATCAGTTTAAAAGAATATGAAAATAGAGCTTAAATTACTTTCTCAATAGTCCACATTTTTTGGTAGGTTTAGATTTAGAGAATTGAGAGAAAAGACAAGATATTTTTAAATTATTTTTATTTTTTATATTAATTACAGTTTATTTACTTTGTATCCCAGCTGTAACCCCCTGCCTCATTCCCTCACAATCCCACCTTCTCTCCCTCATCTCCTCCCCATGTCCACCCCCTTCCATCTGACCCCAGCTTATCAGGTCTCACCGGAACTGCCTGCAATGTCTTCCTCTGTGGTTTAGCAAGACTGCTTCTCCCAGAGGGGTGGGGGAGGTCAAAGAGCCAACCACTGAGTTCATGTCAGAAACTCTCTGTGCCCCTTACTAGGGAGCCTACTTGGATACTGAGCTGCCATGGAATCGTCCGAGCAGGGGTTCTAGGTTATATCCATGCATGGTCCTTGGAAGGAGAATCAGTCTGGCAAAGACAAGATCTTAAAGAAGCAGAAAAAGAGAAACCTTTAAATGATAATATTGCAGGAGCAGCAGTCCTCAGTGTGGTTGTCACTGTCTAATTGCAACGGGATCAGGGATCAGCCTGGAATTATAATTGTTAAGGTAAAAACTAACTGATGGAATAGCTTTAATTTGGTCTCTGAACTAATGGGTTACTGGATGACAATGAGATTGGTAATGAGTTTAGTGTCTGGTCCAAAACTAAACAAAATCTACAATAGTAAGTAAACTCACAATAATAAATGTAGTTAGCCGTTTCCTATATTCAATACTTACCTTGATTTGGGACTTCACAGAACACGCTGTCAATGACCTCAAAGTCAAAACCAACTGTTATTGAATGCGTTCATTTCTTCCTCAGTTGGCATTAAAAACAATGCCTGCTCTATATTGGGCAGAACAGAGTTTTCTCATCTGTCTTAATGAAAATCTCAAGCATCAGATCATGTTCCTTTCCTGTGTACCCATCTCACTCTCAAAGGGATTTCTTTGTAGTTCTAATTTATTAACATTCTCTTATACACTTCTCTGGTTCAAACTTAATTCTTTTGTAAGATTATCTTGGATAAGCATCTGGAACATTTGGCAGCTGCAGGTAAGGACCACCATCTCAGTAACAACTTCTTAAAAATATTTTCTAAATCGTTGCTAATTAGTGGTACCTCTTAGATGTATGACCTGCTTCACTCCAACATTCGGGATAACTTGTTAAAATTATGTGATTTTCAGCATCTGTCAGTCTACTTATGTTCTTTTTTAAGCAAGTAGCCACTGGCCTTTCACTTAGAATTCTTCAGCTTCAAACCCAAAGAAATTAACTGGCAAGACTAATGTTTCTAGGAGGCTGGCAGAAGAAGGGAGATAAAACAAGAAATCTTGAATTCTATAGAGGAGGAGAGATAAAAGAATAGAATGGATGAACTTAAAAGTCAATGATGAGTCTGGTACTTTGGGTTTAATTATTCTTCTAATTAGTTCACACTGGAAATGATTTTAAGCTCCCAAAGCTCATGGGAATCTTTATGTGTAACCATATTGTGGAGCTTCAAAAGATAAGAAAAAGAGTAATTGAAGTAACAAGACAAAACAAAGACAAAAATTAAAGAAAAACTTTTTTAATTAAAAAGGACAGAAGCATGAGAAAGCACAGAATTGATAGGTTTCAATATCTATCCCTGTTCTATAATTAAGAAATCAAATGAAAACCTTTTAAATAAAAATGTTACTTTGTTTTAATTATTTTACATCATACATCAACCCCTTTTTTTGTGAGATGACATCTAAAGATACATTTAAAGTCTTTTACCATACTCTGAGAATTGCACTATGCATATTTTTCAACAGTTACTATCTATGATACCAGCATGTTCCATAATCTCAGTTTATCTATGATATCAGCATATCCTAAAATATCAGCTGTCCAGACTGTGGTTTTGAGGTGGCCACTCTTTTTTCTTTTTTTTTTTCTTTATTAATTACACTTTATTCACTTTGTATCTTCCCTGTGGTTCCCTCCCTCCTCCCTTCCCAATCCCTCCCTTTCTCCACCCTATGCATGCATGCCCCTCCCCATGTCCACTGATAGGAGAGGTCTTCTTTTCCTTCCTTCTGATCCTAGTCAATTAGGTCTCATCAGTAGTGGCTGCATTGTCTTTTTCAGTGGCCTGGTAATGCTGCTTCCCCCTCAGGGGGAGATAATTAAAGAGCAGGCCAATCACTTCATGTCAGACACAGTCCATGTTCCTATTATAATGGAACCCACTTGGATGCTGAACTGCCATGGGCTACATCTGTGCAGGGGTCTTAGGTTATCTCCATGCATAATCCTTGTTTGGAGTATCAGTCGCAGGAAATACCCCTGTGTGCAAATTTTTTGGTTCTGTTGCTCTCCTGTGGAGTTCCTGTCCTCTCTAGATCTTACTGTTTCCCACTTCTTTCATAACATTCCCTGTACTCTGCCCAAAGGTTGCCCATAAGTCTCAGCATCTGCATTGATAGTCTGCAGGGAAGAGCCTTTTAGAGGTCCTCTGTGTTAGGCTCCTGACTTTTCCCTCTTTTCTCCTTCTTCTGGTGTCCATCTTCTTTGTCTTTCTGGATAGGAATTGAGCATTTTAGCCAGAGTCCTCTGTCTTGATTAGTTTCTTTAGGTGTACAGATTTTAGTAGCTTTATCTTATTTTATATGTCTATATGAGTGAGTATATAGCGAGTGCATCTTTTTGCTTCTGTGACAGCTCACTCAGGATGATCTTATTTGTAATGGCCAGAAGCTGGAAACAGCCCAGATGCCCCTCAATGGAGGAATGGATGCACAAATTGTGGTATATCTACACAATGGAATATTATGCAGTAATAAAAATCAAGGAAATCATGAAATTTGCAGGTAAATGGTGGCCACGCTTGACAAAGCAGCTGATTGCAGTCAAAACTTTAGGATGTATTTCATCAGCCTTATGTCATATCCTCATATATAAAAAAGTAAAAAAAATAATAATTTTGGCTCTGGTTTTAGAGTCTTAGTCTAATGCAGTGGTGATAGCACCACTAAAAGGCTCTTCCTGTGGCAGTGGAAGCAAATTATTTGGCCATTATTTGCAGGCTTGCAGTTCTGCCCCGGCAGGGACATATACAGAACCAAGATTGTATTTAACATTAAAACTCCTGCCTTCCTGGGAGAGGAAGGGAGGGTGGGACTGGGAAGAGATGAGGGAGGGGCTACAGCTGGGATACAAAGTGAATAAATTTTAAATAATAATAATAATAATAAAAATTGAGAAAAAAGAAAAAAGGCTGGTAACATCTTCATGAAAGATATGACATGTGGATATTTTTATGTTGTAGAAGATGCATATATGCAGAGAACACCAATGGCAACATGGAGAGAGATGACATAAGACAGAAATGATAAAAGAGTAAGCAGATGTTTAAGAAATGCTTCAACAAGATTATTTTACTTTTTTGTTTTGTTTTGTTTTGTTTTGGGGGGGGACAGGGGTTCTCTGTTTAGCCTTGGGTGTCCTGGACTCGCTTTATAGACCAGGCTGGCCTCAAATGCACAACGATACTCCTGTCTCTGCTTCCCAGAGTGCTGGGATTACAGATGTGTGCAATCATGCCTGCCTCAAGGTTATTTCACTTTTATGATTATTTCATGATATAAAAGTTAGTAGCAATGAAATTCTGTAAAAGCTCAATGAGGAGTGCATAAGAATGACAAATAATGGCTAGAAAGATGTCTCAATAACTAAGAACACTTACAACTCAGTCACAAATACAAAAATTTGGATCCATGTAGGAAGCCAGTAAAATCTCTATACTCATGTGTCCAGGAAATGATACCCTCTTCTGGACTCCACACTGTTGCTGCATAAACACTAATGTACTCATGTCAATTGTAAATTGACAGAATGGAAACTAAACTTCCTTAGTTTCTACTGATAATGCAAGGGAAAAAAAAGTCTTTATCAGTACCCATACAGACATCTTGCTAAACAAGAAGGCTCTTAATGAACAACCTTTGGGTACTTCCAGAAATACAGTATTCTAACAAAATTAAGGTTTTTTTTTTTCCTTCTCCATTTGTGTGGATTCCTGAACATCCCTTTCAGAACTATTATATATTTTTCTTTTTTTTTTTTTACATTTTTAATTTTCATTTTATTATTATTTTTTTTTATCAGTTACATTTTATTAATTCTGTATCCCAGCCGTGCCCCGAACCCTCGTTCCCTCCCAGTCCCTCCCTCCCTCCCTCATCACCACTGTGCCCCTTTCCAAGTCCACTGATAGGGGGGGACCTCCCCCCATTCATCTGATCCTGTTTTATCAGGTATCTTCATTGAGTTCCTGTTAGAAATAGTCCTTGTTCCCCTCACTTTGGGAAACCAATTGGTTACTGAGCTACCACAGGCTACATCTGAGTGGAGGTTCTAGGTTATATCCATACATGGTCCTTGGTTGAATGTCAGTTTCAGAAAAGACCCTGTGCCCAGATATATTTGGTCTTTGTGGAGCTCCTATCCTTTCCTCATCAGACTAACTCCCCTTCTTTCTTATGATTCCCTGTATTTGTAATAGCCAGAACCTGGAAACAACCCAGATGTCCATCAATGGAAGAATGGGTACAGAAATTATGGTATTTCTACACAATGGAATACTACTCAGCAATCAAAAAGGAGGAAATCATGAAATTTGCAGGCAAATGGTGGGATTTAGAAAACATCATTCTGAGTGAAATATCCCAGAAGGAGAAAGACAAACACGGTATATACTCACTTATATAGACCTATAAGATATGATAAACATAATGAAATCTATACACCTAAAAAAGATAATCAAGAGAGCGGACATGGGGTAAGAGGATCAATCCTCATTCAGAAAGACAGATGGGACGTGCATTGAACGCATGACAGGGGTCTACTGAGCGCATCTGAAAGCCTCTAACTAGCAGTGTTTTCAAAGCAAAGACTCATGACTATTATATATTTTTCAAAGGGAGTTATAGAAATTTAAGTTTAAATTGAGATAAAACTGAAGGGTAAAGACTACTAATGATTTTAAAACACACACTCTAAGAGATTATATAAATGTTGTGAAAACACAGATTAACAATCAGACTATGTATAGAAAAGTTTTTGTTCTTTTTTTTTCATTTTTTACAAAAAGTAACAATGGTATTAAACCCATTGTTATATTCTGAAGTTCTTAAAACTTGTGCCCTCTCAAATTTTGTATTTTTATCTATATTGTATTTGCCCTAGATAGGTATGAAGGTAGCTCTGTAGATAGAAGTTAGGTACAGGTAGATGATAGATGACAGATAGATAGATAGATAGATAGATAGATAGATAGATAGATAGATAGCTGATAGATAGATAGATAGATAGATAGATAGATAGATAGATAGATGATAGATAGATAGAAGGGATGGATAGATAGATAGACAGATTGATGGACTGATAAATGAATTGTATTTAGACATGGATAGTGAACTATATAATGAACATACCATTCCATGCATACTTAATTTTCTTTCTGAAGTCTGTTCACACTTCTTGCATGTATTGAGTTGGTAAGATCTACATTATATGCACGTTTACTAATACTCAGCTGAGACAGGTGATTAGTTCAACTGAAGGACATGCATAACAATGTGCTGTGAAACTAGAAATGGAGAAAAAAATGTGTATTTCTAAAAAATAAATTACTCTGTTATGTATTATTTATGTCACACAAATTTAAATAATGTATAAAACATGAGGGTAAATTTACTATATTTGAAGCAAAAAATAACTGAACAGTCTCCCAGGACCTTTATTAATATTTCAATATCAGTCTTATTCTGCTGTATAATTGATTTGGGGAAGATATTTTGCATATGTTTTCTGAAATCTAATGACTGGCACCCAATAAGATAAAAGCCTGTGTCCTTTTGATGGAATAAGCTTCCATTTAAAGACAATCTGAGAACTCTGGGAATATTGTCAATAACTTTATGTGATTGTCCTATAGGTGAACACTCCCTTAGTTTATATTCTCCAATGCTTGTACCAAAATGTGTGACTAAAAAGATCATCAGCTTGTCCCGATGTCATATATTCTAAGCCTCATAGTTTTCCTGGAGTTGCAGAGTTGATTAATTTCAATTTCTTTTTCATGAAGCTGATGGGTTCATTATTTTACAGGAAAGATGAAATAGCTTCCAAATGATGCGGCTTTGATGAACAATCTGGAACACTGAATTTATAAACAAACCCAAGAGAATTTTCCCCCACCACAAAAGGATGAGAATTCTCATCCCTTTGAGAAAGAAGCTAATGGGCTTCAAATATTCACAAAGCTAAGTTAAAATCTGTATGTGAAAGGTGCTGTTCCATTCTGAGTGCATTTGTCATTTGTGTACAGGAAAGCTACTGGTTTTGTGAGTTTTGTAGAGCAATCCTTTACTGTAAGAGATTGTCAGCTTTACAAGTTTCCTAGTATTGTTTTTAGGGTCACATATGTGATTTAGATGCATAGATGATATGGTTTAAGCTCCATTGGTGATCTTTTATGAAATTGGTCACTCTTTTTATGTGACAGATGTTTAGAAAATTGTGTGGATTTTGATTTTTATGAGTATGTAATATTTTTCCTTATCTCTTCTGATTAGTTTTGGGTTGAAGTTTATTTTGTCACATATTTAAATAGCTACAGCTTCGTTTTTAAATGTCTGTTTTGGGGGAATATTTTTTTTGATTCCTTAATCTGAAAGATATGCCCATCCTTGCTGTTAAGGTGTGACAATGGAATTCTTCAGAATAGACCATGTTTTCAATTCAAAGCTTAAAATCTATTTCTTTATTTTAAATTTTAAATTAAGAGCATTAATATTGAGATTTATCGACATTGTTTGTTAATTTCTGTTATTTTGTTATTGCATGCTTTTTTTAGTTTATACCCAAACCTCTCTACCTCCTAATACAAAGACACTTGCTCAGCTATTTGCATTGATGCTGTGTATAATCAGAAATTGAAAATAATATTCTTTCAATTTTTTCTTTAATTTTTATATTCATATTTTAAAATGTTTTCTTTTTAATTTATTTTTTTATTAATTACAGTTCATTCACTTTGTATTCCAACTGTAGTCCTCTCCTTCGTCCCCTCCCAATCTTACCCTCCTTCCCCCATCTCCTCCCATGTCCCTCTCCAAGTCCACTGATAGGGGAGTTTCTCTTCCCCTTCCCTCTGACCCTAGCCTACCAGGTCTCATCAGGACTGGCTGCACTGTCTTCCTCTGTGGCACGATAAGGCTGCTGTATAGGTCCATAATATTTTTATCACTGCTTTTGTTTTTTTGTGTGTGTCTCTTTAGGATTCCTAAGTGCTTGAATGATGGCGTCTTTATATCTATACCTGTCTCTTGTGCATTTTTGACCTACTTTTCCAATGTTTGTTTATTTTTATTATTATGATGTATTTGTTGTGTTCGATGTTATTCTACTTAATTTAATTTAATTTTTAAAAATCCCATGTAGGTCTGTTTCTTTTTAGATGAGAGACAATAATCAGTGATCTGGGTGTGTGTGGGGGGTCCTAGGAGGAGTAGAAAGATGAAAAAGTGCACTAAGGGTATATTTTACTAGAAAATAAATTTTTTTAAAAAAGATAAAATGTAACATGTAAAAAGGGCTTAATGAATAAATATAAAAATAATGTCTGAATAATTATTTTGACATTTTTATTGATTACTTGTTCTATGCATAGGACTGTATAAAATTTTAATAAACATGAAAGAAAATAATAGTATAGATCTTTACAAATAGATTAACAACATATTAGATAATTCATGTTGAGTGCTCACTCTGTGAGTGGATCACCTTTACTACCTAAGAACACACCTATGGAAATATATATTTCGATTAGTGGTAATATCTTATTTTATATGTACATGATAAAGCCTGAAAAAGGATAGTTAATTGACAATACCAGATTCCATCATTTATAAACTGGATTCCTTGAAATATGAGTGTGGGAAAAGTTATATTTTAGAAGACACAGATGCTTTTGGAATCTTTATTTCCTATCATAGAATGACTCTTTTCACTGATTGTGGAAACAAGGTTATCATTATGCAAACCGAATCCAATAATACAGTGCTCCAAAAAGCACACTTTATTTTGCTGGCAGAATGCAGAGTATTTTTAATGCCTAAATGGATTTTAATTGTAAAATTTTAAATCACAAGTGCAATTGTGCAATTCTAGAAAAAGTGGTATAATTCTAAAAAGACTTTTCTGAAACTTTCAGGAGCATTGGCATTATTCAGTGAGATTGTTGTGTGTTGTCTGGTCTATGAAGTTATGCTTAAAGATCATTGTGTATGCTGGGTGTTTTTCAGTTTTGGAGATAAACTCACTGAATGTCATGATATGAAGGTGAAAGTATACTCAAGGGTAGTGAAGAGCCTTACAATCATTCCCCTGTTCCTGAAGAACACTCCTGCATAGGTAAGAATCTCTCTGAGTTTAGCATTGCTTTTCTTATTACTTTGAGTTTTCTTTTATTTATTTCTGAAGTATCCTGAAAACTACCTGCCCATCCCCATAGACTGGACGAGAACTCTTCTCCTCCTGCAGATCAATGCAGTGTGATCTAGTTATTTAGATCTGAAGTGAGAACAATTTTTTCTGTTTAGTGTTTGTTCTTGAATTATCATCACTTAAGAGAAAAATAGATGGCTTAGCCGAGATTATATGATTCATACATATTTAATTCACACATATGTAAACATAAAATGTAAATTTTACTTATGAAAAATGTAAATGACTCAGAAGCAACGAATAGAGATGATCACTTGTAATTGGGGAAGTTTTGGTGTTTTAGTTATTAACACAGGGCTGGTATTTATCATTTGGAAGGTCTAAGTCTATGTTTTTGGGAAAGTCAACACCTATTTCCTAGTGGTTACACCAGTTTACAATCACTCCAGCAGTGACAAACAATAGTGTTCTTTTCCTACATCCTTGCTGTCATTTGTTCTGGATGGTAGACATTTTGACTGTGTTGAGATGTAATCTTTAAACTAGTACAAATTTGCATTTCCTGAACAATAGCAAATGATTTTGAACAGTTTAAAAATGGTTACTAACCATTTGTATTTCTTCTTTGGAGAATTCTCTGTTCAGTTCTAAGACCTAATTTATGAATGGCTAGTTTGTTTACTAAACATTTTGTTCATTTTAGTTCTTTGTGTATTCCTGGTATAAATCCTAAAGATTCATAGCCAGAAATGACTTTGCATATTCTGTAGGCTTCCTCTTTACTCTTTTGATACACAGAAGCATTTTGGTTTAATGAAATAGCATATGTAAATTACTGTCCTTATGTTCTGGGTTATTAGATACCTATTTAGAAATCCTTAATTATTTATTTATCTTATATCATTAGTCCATCTATTTTTTTTATATATATTTTCTGGGTTTCAAGTTTCAAAATACCCTTTGATCCATTTGG
>REGO01000067.1:337724-349249 GCA_010120015.1 Rhombomys opimus
ATTGTTGTTGTTGGCACCAAGCTTTCCCAGAAAACTTTTTCGAAAGCACTACCATGCTGAAGAAAACAGATACATATCTCATTGAACACACAAAAAAAAATTATGTTCTTTTCAAACTTGGGACTTCCCCCCTCAAATGGAGTAGCCTTGGTACTGGAAAATATTCAGAGGAGAAAGGTAAACACCAATCCAGCTACAAAACCTTCAATGCACAGTGTTGGCCTCCACGTAAGATATACTGGTGAAATAGTGGCATAAAGTTTGTGGTATAACCACACAATATTTGATCTGAGTTAAGGCCCACTCCTGAAATGTCTACAACTGCATTGGCCAAAAACTTGAGACTAGATAGCTCAAGGGACCTAGGGGAACATCAACTACTGCTTTAGTAAAACATAGCAATAAAATGACTTACTTGCCCTGTAGAGATGAAAAGTAAATCCCATTGTTAAAGACATCATGTACTTCTGACATAGGATCCAAAGGTCTCTGAGCTGGAATTGACTTGGAACCTCAGAGAAGAGGTTTCTTGGTCCTCAAAATAGCCATGCAGGCTTCCAAAAGATTGAAACAACAATAAGTACTACATAGCTACGCTGCTTATGAACCATAATAATTACCAATATTGCAAAGATAAACCTACCATACAGAACTTTGACTTAAGACCACTCTAAAGTGGGAAATCATGCCTGCTACAGGAAACCTAGCCTAGTACCCAGGGATAGTGAAGTCATGGATCCTGGATGAGAGCTTACAACCACCACTTAACTTAACCATGAATCCTCAACCATACACAAAAATCTATAGATAATTAAAAAATGCTGAGAGGAAGAAAAATAGTGGTCCCAGGTTGAAAGAACACCAATTGTCATTAAATACTAGATGTCAAACCTTGAGAACATACATACAAGGAACTTTATACAGAATGAGAAGTTAATATTTAGGAACATATGAAAATACACGTACATATATGAGCATAAGAAAAGTTAATAAACAAAGAATTCATGAAAGATGTGTGCATGGGAGTGTTTGAATGGAGGAATGATACAATAAATTATAATCTCAAAAATAAAAGAAATAATAAAATTATCACGGGTTGTTGCTTAATCAAAACCGTTATAGGCCACTGGAAAAAAAATACAGGTCATCTGTAGATCATGAATGTTCTAACCCATGGGTTCACCAGCCTGCCCACTACATGTCATATGGCTGAAGCCAAATCAAGTCAGTGACTATTTCAGCAACCTGTTCTCTGACCATAGTAAGTGAGAAAATCCGGCCAACACGGGTGCAGGCAGACAAGAACCATAAAGACAACGGGCGTAATTGTGAGCCAAATACTTCATAGCTGTTCGAAACCACTTTATTTATGATAATTTGTAAAACCCTCAGTGGTGATACACTATCACTAAAATGCCTCTTACAATTGAAGAGAGTGGAACTTTCATTGAACTTAAACAGGTTAAAGTTAAAGACTGCTATTCTGTTGTGTGTTTAAAGTGTCTTTAAGTGAACACTAAGAATTGACCCTACTTTCATGTAATTTTTCATGCAATCAACGTTTTCAACCTGAATTAAGGCATAACTGCAATCTTCATGTTTTTGTTCATACCTCTGATTCATGGCCAATGTATATATGTGTGTGTGTGAATCTATGTTATGATAATCATTTACTGAAAAGAACAAATAGTCTAAAATGATATAGTAAAATACATGTTGTAAATTATGGAAACAGAATGTAGCTATTTTTTTTTTAATAAATAATGTGTTTACAGTGTTGGTATAGTATGGTGGAGAAACTAGAGTCAATGTTTTAATCCCTTTTGAAAAATCTGCTTTTCATTTTAGTGAGCCACCAATATATTTTGTTAGCCCTAATAGAAAAAATTTTAATATGCTTCATCAATGGGACTCTTCTTCAGTATTTCCCTAGTTTTCTGTACAAGAGAAGCTGACTGGAACACCTGGTTATTTCAGATAGCAAAGATAATGACTTCAGTTAACAAGGTCGATTCATTTTATTTTTCAAGGTTCAGAGAAAGAGCAAATTCCTTACCCTTCTTTGGGCTCTTAGTCTGGTTCCAGTTGATGATTCCTAGAAAACGGCTTCTACTTTTACTCAGTTAAATTGCAAGTAAAATATTTATAACTGTAAAACTAATCATGAACTTCTGTTTGAAAGAAAATTGAGTTTTGCCTATTAATATATATATATATATATGTTATATATAAATATATAAATGTTACAAACACAAAAACACACATATCTCAGGGGAAAGTTTAAAATAATCACTGGTCATTATGTATTTTATCTGAAAGTTTTATGTTATCTAGAGCCATGACATTTCCAGATAACATGACTGCTTGCTACTACTTAAAAATCTAACTTCCAGCATCACAGCTGGGGAATTTTTTTGAATATTTTTGAATACTAGTTTATCTTACAAAGAATGCCTCAAATTATTAAGAGTTAATCTAAGACTCTTGATTTTATTGACTTTCTCCAAATCCAAATATAAATATAATTACCTCAAAATCCTAGAAGTAGGAGGTGAACCCAAAATTCTGATGGATTTTAGATCCCTTGCAAGTGTTACTTATAGAGAATCCAGCCCTATACATAATGATGGTGTTTATGAAGAATAGTGGAAAAGAGTCAATGATTAATTTGGTTCACCTTTAGTTTCCCCTCAGGACTAATAGTGAATAATTTCTTCACTAAATCTTTTCCCTAGTGCTTGTTAAACTTTCAATGAATTCTCTATTAGAGTACAGAGGAGGAAGGGATTCATAATTGTGTAGAAAACGTAAATTTAGAGAAGAAATGTGTTTATAAAAATTGGGTAATGTTTTCACAAAGAAAAAAATGATTTTGAGAAAAAAATATATTTCTTCTCCTTGATTCAGTTACAAAGTGTGCAGATCAGGCAAGGGAAGAAACAAGAGTTTACGGAAAAGTAGGAATACAATTACAAGTAAAACTGCTTTCCTTGATTTTCTTATTATTATCATTTAATACATTTTATTCACTTTGTACTCCAGCTGTGGCTCCCTCTCTCCTCTTCTTCCAATCCCACCTTCCCTTTCTTTTCTCCTCCAAAGCCCCTCCCATAGTCTACTAATAAGGGAGTTCCTCCTCCCCTTCTATTTGACCCTAGTCTATTAGGTCTCATCAGGACTGGCTTCTTTGTCTACCTCCTTGGCATGGCAAGTCTACACCCCCCAGGGGGAGGTGATCAGAGAGCTTGCAGAAGAAGACAGGGTACAGGACAGAACCCACCACAGATGGCCTCTGAAAGACTTTACTGATCCAAGTATTGAAGCAGAGGCTGAGACTCATAGCCAAACTTTGAGCAGAGTGTAGGGAATCTTATGAGAGAAAAGGGATAGAAAGACATGAAGGGAACATAGCTCCTAAAGAAGACCAACAGAGCCAACAGAAACAAACAAAAAAACAAAACCAACCAAACAACAACAAAACTGAGTTCTGGGGTCCCTGAAGAGAATGGTACCCCAACCAAGGGTAATGCATGGAAAGGACCTAAAACTCAGGCTCAGATGAAGCCCATAGACTCAGTCTCAAAGTGGCGTCCCTAGCAGGGTCTTCTCTGGCATAAACTCAGTGGCAGGCTTTACTTGATTGTAAGCATCAGAAAATATGATAAAGGCTGTGATTTGACCACAACAAAGTACAAACATGAGCCCTTGTCACATTTATTATCAAATAGTATTTCGCTACCATTTTAGAAGAAATTAGATGATCTGTAAAAATACTTTAAAACAGAAATTGTAAGTAACCTGTATGTTCACAGTATGACTTCCAAAGTATTTGCATCACAAGCAGAATTAAGGAATACTACAGGAAGTTAGTTGAGCAGGTGCTCTTGTATGGTGGAGCACCTTTGGGGTTTATACTCGGGAGTGGTATAGCTGGGTTGTGAGATAAAGCTATTTCATATTTTCTGAGAAAGCGCCAGGCTGATATCCAAAGTGGTTGTACAAGTTTCCACTCCCAGGAGCAATGGAGGAAGGTTCTCCTTTCTCCACACTCTCCCTTGAGAGAGAGTGTGCTCTCACTTGAGATGTTCTTAGCCATTCTGACCAGTGTGACATAGAATCTCAGAGTCCTTTTGACTTGCATTGAACGTGTCTTTAAGTGTTTCTAGGCCATTCAAGATTCATCTATTGAAAGTGGAACACTCCTCCATTGCTGGTGGGAATGTAACCTTGTACAACCACTTTGGATATCAGTCTGGTGCTTTCTCAGGAAATTAAGAATAGACCTTCCTCAAGATCCAGCTATACCACTCCTAGGCATATATCCAAAAGATGCTCAAGTACAGGACAAGAACATTTGCTTAACTAGGTTCATAGCAGCTTTATTCATAATGCCAGAACCTGGACACAACCCAGATGTCCCTCAACTGAGGAATGGATATAGAAATTGTGGTACCTTTACATGATGGAATACTACTCAGCAATTAAAAACAAGGAAATCATGAAATTTGCAGGCAAATGGCGGTAACTAGAAAAGAAACAGAAAGACATACACAGTATATACTCACTTATAAGTGGATATTAAACATATAATATAGGTTAAACATACTAAAATCTGGACACCTAAAGAAGATAAATAAGAAGGAGGACCCTGGGTAGGATGATGAATCCTCACTCAGAAAGGCAAATGGGACAGACGTTGGAAGAGGGAGAAAACAGGAAACAGGACAGAAGCCTACCACAGAGGGCCTCCTAAAGACTCTACCCAGCAGTGTATCAAAGCAGATGCTGAGACTCATAACCAAACTTTGGGCAGAGTGCAGGGAATCTTATGAAAGAAGGCGGAGATAGAAAGACCTGGAGGAGACAGGAGTTCCACAAGGAGAGCAACAGAACCAAAATATCTGAGCACAGGGGTTTTTTATGAGACTGATACTGCAACCAAGGACCATTCAAAGATGTAACCTAGAACCCCTATGCAGATGCAGACCATGGCAGCTCAGTTTACAAGTGGGTACTCTAGTAAGGGGAATAGGGACTGTCTCTGACATGAACTCAGTGGCTGGCTCTTTGATCACCTCCCCCTGAGGGTGGAGCAGCCTTACCAGGCCAAGAGGAAGACAGTGCAGACAGTCCTGATGAGACATGATAAGCTAGTGTCAGATAGAAGGGAAGGAGGACCTCCCCTATTAGTGGACTTGGAGAGGGACATGGGAGGAGATGAGGGAGGAAGGGTGAAATTGGGAGGGAATAAGGGAGAAGGCTACAGCTGGGATACGAAGAGAATGACTATAAATAGTATAAAAAATTTAAATTAAAAAATTCTGTTTAGTTTTGCCCCATTTGTTTTTAAACTTAATTTTATTTATATATTTATTTATTATAATTTATTCACTTTGTATCCCAGCTGCAGCCCCCTCCCTTGTGTCCTCCTTCCCTCTTCTCCCCCCATGTGCTTTCCTTAGTACCCTGATAGGTGAGGACCTCCTCCCCTTCTACTGACTATAGCTTATCAGGTCTCATCAAGGCTGGGCTGTCATTTTTTAATTGAGTCATTTCGTTTATCATTGTATGACCCTTAAAACAACAAAGCCTTCATGTTCTTTATTATATAACAAGATTCTAATGACTAAAATCTGTATATGTCCTATAAGCTTCCCACACTGATCAGAGCCATTTCTGCCTCTTGAGCAATCAAAGGACTTTGATAGTGTGTATATATATTCAACTACACATTTTATACACTATTGGCTTTTCACCTATTTCCCCTTTAAGTAAAATTACGCTTTTGAACATCAAGCCCCATTTCTAGTATGTCCCTTCTTCTAAATCTGTCTGCATTTTAGTTGACCTACTACTTTGGTCCAAAATGATGAATATTCAGTGAAATGATTCATGATTTGATGCCTATAACTGAATAACTACAAAGTCAGCTCAAATTCAGTGACTCCAGATAAACTATTCAACAGATAACATACTCTCTGCTATACACCTTTCCTGATCACCCAGTTAATGTGTATTCTTTTCCACCTTTAAGTATTGGAAAATATGTTATAATGTCACATAAGTCTTGCTTCCCCTTCAAATATACCCAGAATCTAAATTTGTTGAGAGACCCCTTCTGTACTTGAATAACATTCAGTAACAAGTTTAGTTACACTTTCTTCCTTGTGTTGCTACTTTTAATATTAATTGTGGAAGATTTGATGATATAATACAGTTTTGAGTATGTTGTAAATACCTGTATATTTGCTAAGAATAATGTACACTCATTAAGATGTGTGATTATTACCCTAGTTTGGAATATTTTAACATTTTTCATTGCTTTGCCAGTAAGAGTCTGGCTTTTGTGTGTGAATGCCATATACAAAAATGCAACCCTTGTTTTTATAAGATAAACATTCATTTGATATTCTCTTTCATCTCTCCCGCCTCACTGTTTCTCACAGCTTCCTGCTGGTTAGGCTCACGAACTGCAGAGATATACGAATGTCTGGAAAAATCGTTTTTAATCTCCATAATATCACCAAGGCCATGTCTGTGATCCTAAGAATCTCAAGTATCTTATAAGTTCTAAGGATTATTGAAAAGCATAAATGTGTTATAGCCATATTTTCTTATGTGTTCAACTTCAAGAGACATTTCCTCAGTTTTAGGGTGTTACTGAACTACTTTTGTAATGCACATAATCAGTGCTATATGTAAATTCACTTTATTGAAGGAAATATACGGGTGTATGCATGAAGTTTTAGGTTCCATTGGTAATTTTCAGCAAAATTTGTTATTATTTAGCTATTTCTGAACAAGTTGAGAACGGCAATTGATTTCATTGAGCTTCAATAGCAGCAGAAGAAGTTAAAGGGTGTTTTTAAATAATGAAAAAACGTAATAAATGGGAAAACACTGAGAGCCATAAAATCAGATGCTCAATTTTGTGAGGAAGAATTTCCTAAAATTAAAACAAAATTTATGCAAACAAAAGCATATGGGAAAAGTAAGAAAAATTTTAATTGAAGGACAGGATTTTATTTGGTTTATGAGTGAACACTGTAGTCTCTTGAGAAAGAAACAGTCAAGAGCAATAAGTAGAAATATAAGAAATGATGATGTAAATGGAGTTGGCCACTGTTTCCTGAGAAGATTCTGACAAAATCATAATACTGAAAAAGCACATAAGTCTTTGTTTATGTGAATAAAGATTTGCTTTGTTTCCAAAAAGGAATTGTTTTCAACAATAGACAACTTTTGGGACAAAGGCTCACCAAAGTCAAAAGTATTTCTGAGTTCAGGTTTCTTAATAATCATGCTTTAGGTCAATTTCAATGATCCCTTATATGAAATATTCTTTCTCTGAAGACAAATAAAAACTTTAAGGTTTGCCATTTTAAGCTCCTTACCAAATTCCCTTAGAGTTTTAACTGCTTATATATTTTGGTCCTTGACACTCAAGGATGGTTACTATCAGACTGGTCACCTAATTTCAGTATTGTGATTTCTCAATGACTGTTAGTAACAAACATTTTTTTCCTTAAGCTTAATGACTTCAGCACTCTGAAATATCTTTATAACATGAAGTTAAATTAACCCTTAATTCTCTGTGATATAATAGTGAGAATTAATCATTGAAGCAATTACTTAGTGCTTGCCGAGCCAATCATGAGTGAAAGATAAGAGCAGCTTCATAAGCTTTTCAAATCCAAACTTGATGCAGGCAAAAAAAAAAAATCCTTTTGTGGGTTGGGAGACAGCAAGAATTCAAATTTTCATTGCCATTAAAACATGCATCAATGTCAGTCTCAGAAAAGACCCTGTGCCCAGATATATTTGGTCCTTGTGGAGCTCCTATCCTTTCTCCATCAGACTAACTCCCCTTCTTTTTTATGATTCCCTGTACTCTGCCAAAGGTTTGGTCATGAGTCTTTGCTTTGAAAACACTGCTAGTTAGAGTCTTTCAGATGCGCTCAGTAGACTCCTGTCATACGTTCAATGCACATCCCATCTGTCTTTCTAAACGAGGATTGATCATCTTACGGCCATGTATGGATATAACCTAGAAGCTCCGCTCAGATGTAGCCTGTGGTAGCTCAGTAACCAATGGGTTTCCCAAAGTGAGGGGAACAAGGACTATTTCTAACAGGAACTCAATGACGATACCTGATAAAACAGGATCAGATGAATGGGGGGAGGTCCCCCCCTATCAGTGGACTTGGAAAGGGGCACAGTGGTGATGAGGAAGGGAGGGAGGGACTGGGAGGGAATGAGGGTTTGGGACACGGCTGGGATACAGAGTTAATAAAATGTAACTGATAAAAATAAAATAAAAATATAAAATAAAATAAAATAAAACATGCATCAAGAAAGAAAGAACGTAAATTCCTGTTTTTTTATGAACATATGCTTATAGTTTGGTGATATTTGATGTGCCTAGTAAATATGCTTTATCTTGAAACATTTCTCTTTTTTTATTTTCTAAATATATCCTCCTGAAGAAGTATGTGGTAGCCTAACCAGTGAGTTACACATCCAAGTGTCCTCAAGGCAGTAGTAAAAAATCTTCTCCGAATTTCTTTACACACACATATGTATTATTAACTTTTTATAATTTATTCATTATATATCCCAATTGAAGCCCCCCTCCCCACAGAGAATTTCAAATCCTACACTCTGTGTGTTTTTTACCTAGAGATAAAACAATTTATCTCTCTTTATATCCTATCTGTCTCAATTAGGAATCTGTCATTGAATGTATGTACAGCCACAGACCTTATGGAGCTCAATGGGACTTTCACATGATCTGATCCAATATCTATGTTTTAGAAAGGAAGACCCAGTAGGCAAGAAAGGTCAATTCACCCAATGTACTCAGCTGACTTGAAGTCACCTGACTTCAAAGTTTGTCAGTTCATTCCACAATACCAGTATATTTACTGTTATTAAGAATGAGACACTCACTATACATATAGTCAAAAGAACCACTCTAACTGATGTATTAACTTCCTCACCTGCTGGTTGGAGACCTCCATTCACACCTTGTGAGATTTCCATCACCATTTTAGTGCCGAGGCAATCGACTAAATTAACGCGACACCTGCTGCTTGTCTCATTTTTTCTCCTTCCATACCTCTGAAGCTTCTGCCCTACAGGTAGCAGTGTGCATGTCCATTTTCCCTCTAAACTGGCTTCTCAGTTAGAAGTGACTTAGCAGCTGTAATGCTGATACTACTTGCTGAGGAACTGGCTGTCTTTTCATAAGAAGGCTTCAAAAAAAGTCTGCCCATAAAAAATGAGTTTCTATATAATGTATGCTATAGGAAGAAAAATTTAACCAATACCACAACCCCCACTCTGTATCTCTACTATCAAACTGTATTTACCTAAAGATACAAGTTTTTGATGGGTTCATTGGTTTTCATTTGCTGTAAACAGAAGTGGAAAGAAAGAAAAACTTGTATCCTAAAACTCAAATCCTCCATTCTAAGAGTTTCCATGTGCAGTTCAAGCGTGCTAGGATTACCTTCCTTTTCTTCCTTTCCCCTTTCTTCCCTTCCTTTCCCTAACCTTCTTTTCTCTTCTCTTCTCTTTCCTCCCCTATGTGTCCCCTTCGCCTTCCTCTTCCATCCTTTCTTGTCCCTTTTCTTCCTTTCCGTCACTTTCCCTTTCATTCCTCTTACTTCTGTTCCTTTTCCTTGCTTGCTTTCTTCTTCACTTCCATCCTCCCGCCATCGCTTTCTTTCTCTTTGTTTTAGGATTAAATTACTGTCATTTGAAATAAGTCTCACCTTTGACAAATAGGCAAGATTTTGTGTATTTCATACTCTTTCCTATAATTTTCTACAGGAGAAGTTGTGTCTCAGTTCTATTAAAAATTAACAGAAACTTTGTGCAACATAAGAGACTTTTCATCTATGAGGAATAGAAAATACTATTTTATTCAAAGCAATGCACAAAAGAAAATGTATAAAATTAATACATTTGAAAGTAATATATTTGTTGGGAATTTAATATTCCATATATCCACAGGAGTTTAAATTTAATATCTCCTCTTGGAGATCCAAGATTGAGGCACCAAGAACACACTGTGTCTGATGAACAGGACAGGAGTGACCATACAGTGACCAACAGCCCGAACTTCGGGACCCGATAAACCAGCATGCGTTCCCTGGCTAATCTGACCAAACCTCAGGGCTCCCTGGTTCTTCAAGATGGCTGCGTCTAACAAGCACAATGTATGAACAACGGCAGCTCACTAAATTCAGAGCAAGAAAGCCCGTGGCAGGGCAGCTGTCTCTGGTACTTCTGGAGAGAGAGAGATCCTGGGCTCCCAACAAGCCCAGTTACCACAGGACCATACACCTGAGAAGAGCTGTGGTAATTTCCTGAGAAGCGCCGATCATTCAGTGACCATACCCAAAAAGCTGAGGAGGTCTTCTTCAAGAACAACCATCTTCCTGCCCAGGGGGATTCACTGCACAGCCACCCCAGGATTCCAGTAGGCACCAGGATCTAACAGCCAACACCGGAGGCAGCCAGATGGATGGAGACCAGCTTAAAGGTACAATCAACAAAAGCCAAAGCAATATGGCATCTCCAGAATCCTGGATACCCTAACATAAAGGAAATTCAAGAAGAGGACCTCAAATTTATGTTTATGCCGATGATAATGGAGGAAATGAATAAAATCCGTAAAGAAATACAGGAAGATAGAGCCAAACAGTTTGTGGCCTTTAGAGAGGAAATAATCAATTCACTGAGAGAAATAAAAGAAACAGAGGAATGTTCAAGCAAATAGCTGAAGGAATTGAAGGAAAATACAATCAGACAGGTGAAGGAATTCAACAAAATGTTTCTAGAAAAAAAGACAGAATTGGAAAAAAATAAAAATTAAGGAAAACACAAACTGAGAAACTCAAAATATAAGTAAATAAATATATTTTACATAGCATACCCACAAACCATAAAATAATCAAAAAACTAAAGATAAAAATGAATAAATGGGGGGGCGGAGCCAAGATGGCGATGAGCACACACCGTTTCTGAGCGGTGGAATACCTGAACTTCTGAGTTGGTGAATGGAAGGACCTCTAACCCAGGAAGACAACGGTGGAGATTTCTAGACCAACAGGGAACATCACAGGAGGTGAAAACTTTGGTCTCGGGTCACCCAGGGACTTGTTTGGGGAAGGAGAGAAACAGCCCTTTGATCTCGCGGCACTCCCCTCCCCCAGACCTCGCTCCACCTCGGCAAAGCAGCACAGTGGCACAGCTGCCTGGTCTTTCTCAGAGCAGACCTAAATGCCTGAGGTATACAGCCGCTGGGGCAGAGCTCCAAGCCCTTTAGAGGCAGGCAAAGATCAGCAGTACGTGTCCCGGAGTCCCAGAACCGCACGGCGGCTACACCATCCCCCTAGGGCCCGAGTCTGCTGGACGCCATACTAGCTCCGCAGAATCACCATCAGTGACGGTACAGCCCGCCCAATCCCACAGTGACAGAGAATACGCCATATATTCACCAAAACCAGGCAGAAACG
>REGO01000067.1:354734-398928 GCA_010120015.1 Rhombomys opimus
AAAAATAAAAATTAAAAAAAGACAAAAAAAAAATAAAAGAAAAAGGCATCAAACATTATGTTTTGTAATAGTGAGAATAAAGCCAGACTTCTAGTTGGAGGGTGATATCTACAGGAAGAAAGAAGAACACGGAAGCCACTGTTAAAAAAAATGAATAAATGTATAAAAATTAACAAAATAATTTCTAAGTAGGTTATTAATTTGAAGAAAATTTATAGTAAATATTAGCAGCTCATTTAAATTGATAACAATACAAATTAAATGTCAGAGCTGTATATTAGATAGACTATAATAACAACATATAATTCTAAAATACTCATAAAGAGAAATAACTAATGATTTATTTGACATCTTGAAAATGTTTATTACAAAAACTTTAGAAAAAAAATTTACTTTTCATAAGTGCAATAGGGAGTTACAAGGAAGGAAGGAAGATCCAGATTTTAAGTCCAGCTGTTTTGATGCCACAACTATCTACATGATAATTTAGAATGGAAAAAAATATAGACAGCACAAAACTTAGTAAAGTGATGAAAGTAATAACAGAACAAAACAAACAAACAACAAAACACAAAAACAAGCAATCCTCATTTGTTGAAATTTTAAAACTAGAAATCATAAAAGATAAAAGCTAATTAACATGTAGAAGAAATATAAAAATTAAAAAGCAATTCAAAATAAGATAAAATTATTAATAGGTACATTTATCAAAAATCAAATCATTAATTCCAATTTTTTCGATCATGTGCCCTCCCTCAGAAGTTTATACCACCATGATGTGTTAATTCAAAAGTTGAAGATAGAGCATCAATAGACATGTTTCAATACATCATAGGAGAGAAGAACTTCATTTTAAAAATAGAAAATGTAGCTTCCCTGGGTTCCTTCTTGTTGTTTAGCTTCTTTGGGACTATAGATTTTAATATTTTTATCCTATACTGTATGGTTAATATCCACTTATAAGTGAGTATATACCATGTGCGTCTTTCTGCTTCTGGGATACCTCATCAGGATGATCTTTTTTAGGTCCCACCGTTTGCCTGCACATTTCATGATTTCCTTGTTTTAATGTTTCATTGTGTAAAAGTACCACAATTTCTGTATCCATTCCTTGGCTCAGGGACATCTAGCTGGTTAAAGAAGCTAAACAACAAGGAGGACCCTAGGAAAGATGATCAATCCTCACTCAGAAAACAAAGGACCATGCATGGATACAAACTAAAACCCCTGCTCTGATGGGATGGCCATCGAAGAGGGAGAAAACAGGGAAGAGGACAGGAGCCCACCACAGAGGGCTTCTGAAAGACCCCACCCAGCAGAGTATCAAAGCAGATGCTGAGACTCATAACCAAACTTTGAGCATGGTGCAGGGTATCTTATGAAAGAAGGGGTTTATAGAAAGACCTGGAGGGGCAGGAGCTCCACAAGGAGAGCAACAGAGCCAAAACACCTGGGTCCAGGGTCTTTTCTGAGACTGATACTCCAACCAAGAACCATGCATGGAGAGCATATAGGACCCCTGCACAGATGAAGCCCAAAGGCAGCTTTATCTCCATGTTGTGGGCTCCCTAGTAAGGGGATCAGGGGCTGCTTCTAAAATGGACTCAGTGGCTGGCTCTTTGATCACCTCCCCCTGAGAATGTAGCCTTATCAGGCCACAGAGGGAGAGTATCCAGCTATATCTAATTAGACCTCATAGACTAGGGTCAGATACAAGGGAAAGAGTACCTCCCCTATTAGTGGATTAGGGAAAGGTATAGGTGGAGAAGAGGGAGAGATGGTGGGACTAGGAAAAGATGATGAGGGAGGAGGCTACAGTCAGGATAAAAAGGGAGTAAATTAAAATAAATAAATAAATAAATAAATAAATAAATAAATAAATAAAAATTAAAAATGAAATTAACACAGAAAGTTTGAACTGATCTTAATCACAGAGACATGAAATTCTTAATAGTTTATTATAATAATATATAATGATTAAGTTTTATACTATTTGAGATATGTGAAGGTAATTTGACATTGGAAAAATTAATCAAATATAACTACATGAAAGAACAAAGATTAAAAAATAAAATAGTCTTTTGGAATAGATACAATAAAAGCATTTGTAAAATGAAACAGTCATTCATGTATTTTTTAAAAGATAGGAACCTGAGGGAACTTTCAAAATGTGAAAGAAAGTTTCTCTAAATCTCAGAAAAAAACTTATGATAAAATGTAGGAAACCTTCCCTTTCAAGTGCTATTTAAAAGTGAAATGTCCTTCTACTTCCACTTCGCTACAATATTTCTTCTAATCACTAGGAAGTTAAGTCTAGCAAGAAAATATTACAAATATTACACATATTTTACAAATATTACAAAGAAAATATTACAAAACTTTGAAAGGAAAAATAAGAACCTCAGAAAGCATAGATTATGTTGTTTGTACATAGAAATCCCAGAACAAGCACCAGCAAACTCTCTAATATGCATGCATGAGCTCATCAGGATGGCAGAGAACAAAGATTTCTACACGAGTGTGACATAGTAGAAATTAGTTGTTTAAGAAATTGTGTTTGTTGTTAGTGTGTGTGTGTGTGTGTGTGTGTGTGTGTGTGTGTGTAACCATGTACTGGTGTGTTATTTGGAACTAAATCCAGGATTTTAGACATGTTATGTAAATGGATATTGTGCCCTCAAACTACATTATCACTCCCAAATATTTATAGATGATATCATTAGATGAACATCAAATATTCAGTAATAAACAAAAGCACAACCTGAATAACATTTTTGAATAAAGTAAAATGGAATGATACTCAATACAAATACATGTTGGTGGAAAATGTGACAGTACATTCAAGGACTTCCAAAACAGGAGCAATAGACCAAGAAGGCTTAAGAAAACAGGGTATGAAAATGTCACTTAGCACTTCACAGAAGGAACAGTTGTACATGTCTATAGAGATGTCCATGCTGTGTGAGCACAAAGACCTGAGCTCTAAGTCTTAAACTGCCCGTAAAATCCTAGGCAGGCATTTGTATGCTGGGAGCTCCAGTGATGGGTTGGTGGAGATAGATGAAATACATGAAGCAAGGAGCTTGAAGGCTCTCCTAGCTGAAACAGTAAGCTTCCAGTTTAGTAGGAGAGCCCTCTCAAGGAGCTAAAGAGACAAGTGATAGAAGACATCACCTAGGGACCTCCACATACGCACACATGTGTATGTGTACATGAACTTATATGTATACACACACACACATGCACATATAAACTAGTAAAATGCAGTTTGCCTCACTAATATCAAGTAAAAAAAAAAACATGTTACAGCTACAGTAAAATATCATTGTAAAACACTTTAAGAATTTTTATGGGATTTTAAGAACCATGATGACATACTGGTTCAATGTTTCTACTTTTTTATTTTTTCTTTAAGACACTGCATGGTCCTTGTGGAGCTCCTGTCCCCTCTTGGTCATACTAACTCCTCCTTCTTTCATATGATTCCCTGTACTCTGCAGAAGATTTGGTTATTAGTCTCAGCATGCTTTAATACACTGCTAGGTAGAGTCTTTCAGATGCCCTCTGCAGTAGGCTCCTGTCCTGTTACTTGTCACAAGTGTCTTCTATGAGACTGTTTCTTCAACAAAGGACCATGCATGGATATAAACTAAAACCCCTGCTCTGATGTAGCACATGTTAGCTCAGTATCCAAGTGGGTACCCTAGTATGGGGGACAAGGATTATTTCTGACATGAACTCAGTGACTGGCTCATTGATTTCCCCCTCCTCCTCCCCCAAGGGAGGAGCAGCTTTGCTAGGCCACAGAGGAGGACATTGCAGCAAGTCCTGGAGATACCTGATAGGCTAGGGTCAGATGGAATTGGAGGAGGACCTCCCCTATGAGTGGACTTGGAAGAGGACAGGGAGGAAATGAGGGAGGGAGGGTGGGATTAGGAGAGTAAGACGGAGGGAGCTAAGGGAGGATACAAGTGAATGACCTGCGATTAAAATAAAATAAAAAAGACATTGTATGTATTTTTTCTCATAATTTAACATATGTATATGATGCAATGTAGCCATCATCACTTCCAATTATCCTTTCATTCTTTTCCTATTTCTAGAAAATAGCATTTTTAAAAGTTTTCATTTATTTATTTCTTTAATCACTTTACAGCCTGATCCCAACCCCCTTCCTCCTCTCCACCCAGTCCCAACCTGATGTTACCTCCCCCTATCTCCTCCCCCTTCTTCTTCTCAGAAAAGGGGAGGCCCCCCAAGTGATACGAATTCATACTGGCATCTCAAGTCCCAGATGGACTAAATATAGCAGCTTCCTTTGAGGCCTGAGAAGGCAGCCCAACTAGTGGAAAAGGATCCAAAGGCAGGCAACAGAATCAGAGACAGCCCCTATTCCCACTGTTGGGGGAATTTGAACCAGGTTTACAGTCTTATGAATGAATTACCTCCCATGGAATTGCACTCAAAATCAAGCAGAAGGCTGGCAACTACCCACCAATATCACCAGTGGGTTCATCTTCCCTGGAAACTAAGTACTGTAGCTTAGAGGCTTCTCAGGCAGATAAGAGCATGGGTAAGGTCACTCTTTTCTAACTGAGCTCCAATGCATTAACACACACCCTTCTATCATATAAACAGATAACACGTCCCGTGATGACATGGATATACTTCTATTATAAGGGTTGGCCTTATACCTTCCACTCACCAATAGGATGTCAGCAAATGTAGTGCGAGAGGGCTACATCCTGCGATTCGTCTTACTCTTTAATGTCTCTCTCTTCATCAAAAGGGGAACTAGGGTCCTCTGGTCTCCTGAAATAAGCTATGTATCAGTCACATAGAGCAGACTCAGTCCTGTATAGCACCAACATAAAGCAGAGGCAGTCTACAGACACAAAATTTTAGCAGTCAGTATAATAAACAACCGAGATCGGGGACAAGTCTTTAGCAACGTTATTGTGGAACTTCTCACAGCTTAAATTCATATCGGTTACACATTTTGGAAAACTATTAGCACTTATTTAAAATAGAGGTGGGCATATACTCCAAAACCCCATAACTTCTAGTTCTAGTTAAATATTCTGTGGTAAGTCAAGAAATTTGAAAGGATGTGCATAAAATGTCTATAGTTATTAAAATCTGGAAGCATCTTAAGTAGATAAGAAGATATGCTGACATTCAAGAGGAGACACAGTTTGTGATATAATCGTGGAGTGAAAAATACTAATATTTGGAAATAAATCTACCTTTGAAAGTCACTATAAATCTCATAAGCATAGTGTTGAGCTACAAAAGATGTTCTAAAGAAAAAATATTTTAATTTCACTTTACGAACACAAAAGTAAGTAAACAAAATTATAGTCTTTGAGAATACAAAAAATAGAAAGTATAAAGGATAGAAGCTATTTGTTTTTTTGGCTGACCTGTAACTTAGCTTTCATTTATTAAATTTTTCACCCCGAGAATCTGACTGTCAAGCCTTCTAATGAGATCCTCTTGGTTCTTCTGCCATCTGATACAAATGTCAAAAGCTCAGAGTCTAGGCCGAACCAGTCAAAATACCATAACTTCAATTCCTTGTCACACAGAAGAAAGTCAATGACGACTCCATACTTTTCATGGATTATGCATTGTTTTACTGATATTACTGTTTCTTTTTAACACTAATTTATAAATCTCCTGGAAACATGTATGTGAAAAATTATACTCTCTGTATAATTTCCTAATGATCCAAAAGTGATATTGGTCTTTGCTAGCAATAAATAGATAAATAAATAGATAAATAAATAAATAAATAAAACTGTTAAATATGTCTTGAAGTATCTTAAGGCAGGTAGAAACTGATTTCTTTCAAATTTACTTAGGAAAAATTACATTCAGCTAAAAATGCACAAAACTATCTTCATTTCTGATGTCTGAGACACCGAATGAACTTAGTGGAGTGATTCAATTTTTCATAAGTAGACACTATTTTCTGAATTATTCTGAAACTATTATTTGCAGTGAGGAAAGTACCTTTGTATGTGTGCGTGTGTGTGTGTGTGCGTGTGTGTGTGCGCAGAAGGTATTGCCAGGTTTGCTTTGCACTGTCCCATAGCTCTGCAGGAAATTGCCTCATTAACTTCTGTGACATTCCAAGAACCACTGTATCACCTCACGAGGCTAGAAAATACAACCACTAGCCACTGTATTGCTTCACTTTGCATCCTCGGTGACTCCTGAAAGAGAATTTTTCCCTTTGAAATTGCTACATCCTTTTATTTTTCATGTTTAGTAATATAAAACCTTTTGAAAAGCCTGGAAGGGTTTATAAACCATGATAATTTGTAACAAACAAAAACATAAAAGAAAAATGTTGTGCAGCGCAGAGTTAATCCACATGAGATAGCCGTTTCACATCTCGCTTAGACTCTGGCAGCAAAGTAAGACCAGAGTATCAACAAAGGAAAAATAAAAGCAGGAGAAACAGCCTCACAGACAGTTCTGAACATGAAATAAAGGCAGGCAGATAAAGAAAGGCAAACACAGAGAAATAAGTTCTGTAATAAATAGAGGTAACTCATCCCGAAAAAACCCGAAATAAAGCAAAGGTAAATTGAATGACAAAGACAAGTTAGAGGGGAAAGTTTTCAAATTCATGCGTAATTGTCTCAAGAACATAAGTATGTACTAAATTTAAAAACAAAATAGAGAGGAAATCTTGAAGATAAGGGGAAGATTCAACAGTCTGAATGAGTTCTGCACCATAAATCTTTTAAAATCTACTTTAAAATTATATTTGTTCTTCAACTGTCTTGTACACATATCTAGTTTGTACTGATTAAAATTAGCCGCTTTTATCTCTCCCCATCCATATCACCCTTCTACACACACACACACACGCACACACACCTTTTATTACATGCTTGTGTTTTGCCAGGGCCATGTATGTGATCATGATAATTGGTTTATTTAATGGAAGCTGTAGGATCAGCACGACAGATCATAAAGCTACACCACCACCATCTCTGCCATTTCCCGGACTTAATCAACAGCTGATAGTTCAGGAGGAGAGGACAGGACACCACAAATTTGTCAACCATTCACGACTGATTATTGATCAAGCCAGCCTTGTTCAGGGCCAGTGTGAGTATGCACAGCTGCTGTGAGTTAAATATTGCATGGAGACATGCATTGAAATGCCATCCTGCCCAGACAATGGAATTTCAGGTCTTTTCTCCCTGCTTCCTAGCTCATACATTTTCATGACATCTCATCTGCATTATTCTCAGAGACCTAGGTGTGATATAAATGTCCTTTTTAAACCTTGGCCCTCAACTGTCTCTTCTTCACTACTAGGGCAGCTATGAATCTCTGCATTCACAATCCTTCACTGCCAGAGAGAGTCTTCTGTACTTATGCCTGAGACTAGCTTTTGTCTAAGGGTATAAACCTAGACAGTGAGAAGACGTTTTGACAGTTGGTCAGTTCAGCTAAACACCAATAGTAAGGTCCTCTCTTGGATCTGTGATGTCTGCAGGCCCAAAAGTTGCGACTATCTGACTTACATATCTTTAGGATTTCAAGAGAAATCAAACATGCATGTTCTCTATTAGAGAACATAGAGAAATATTTTATTGATCTCATATGTCATCTAAGCTTAAAATCCTAGTACTCAGAATCCAGAGGCAGAAGATTGCTGCAAATATGCACCTGACATGCACTCATAGCAAGTTTCAGGCTTGTCAGAATTGTGTAGCAAGAGCCTGTCTTGATAGCATATTAAAAAACTGGGTCATAATGAGTAAAGATCTCGGAACTCAAATTTTCAGGAGTTATGGACCAAGCCTCTGTGAGTAATCTTGTATGAGATCAGACAACTCAAAGATGAAAATTACGGTGAGAGTCTTAAAGATAATATTCCAATCTATACACATTTCTTTAAATAATTTGTTAACTAAAACTAGTAATTTAGTCAGGAACATATGAATTAATGATTTTTTTTTGTAACTATGAGCTAGCCATAGGTCAACTAAGAACCTAAATTTCTAGCTGCATAAAGTTACATGAATAGTTCCGTAAGGTACAAGGCATTTTCTTTTTTTTTTTTTGGGGGGGGGGTTAATTCACTTTATTACTCTGTGGCTAAAAATATTGTTCCCTGATGGGATTTTTTTTTAATTTTTTATTTAACTTTTATTAAATACACTTTATTCCTTTTGTATCCCCCCATAAGTCCCTCCCTCCTCCCCTCCCGGTCCCACCCTCCCCCCCCTTTCTGCATGCATGCCTCTCCCCAAGTCCACTGATAGGGGAGGTCCTCCTCTCCTTCTTTCTGATTTTTTTGTTGTTGTTGTTCTTCTCAATGCAGTTTATTCAGGAACCTTGAACAATCTTCTGACCCTGGGGAAAGCCAGTCCACAGCTTAAAATAGCCTCTGGGTAGCCAACCCCAGCGTGCCTCGTGGGCAATGCAGATAGGTCCACATACACGGAAGCAAGCCAGATCCTCAGCCTTAGCCAAATATGGAGTTGTTTGTGACAGAGAGCACTCACCATCGGGAAGGTGGAAGGCGGAAACCAGCTCCATCTTTAAGGCGCGGTATTACGCAGCTCTCTACAGTTCCCCCTTTTTGTTTTAGACGCGTCAGGCAAGAGTAGAGGTCTGATCTCTGATATTAGAAATAAATTGGGACTTTGTACCAATGTTCATTTAGGTGTCATCCACCCAAAGAGCATCAGACCCGTCCGATACCTTTTTCTCAGAGGCAGGACCTGGGGCATCAACCCGCATGCAATCAGACATGCTCTTCTCTGGGTCGAGAGCAGCTGACCCTGAGTGCAGTGCTTAGCCTCGCATCCTGAGCGTAACATTTTTAGCTTCTTATGGTAGCCAACCATGCTTGGGGATACTGTCCTGCTTCAATGGCTGCAAAGGCCTGAATGATCATGGCTGCATTACACTGTTGTGAGACTCTAACCTTGCATATACACCACAGGCAAACCAAGGCAACCAACCCCAGAAGGCCTGCTAATGCTCCCATGCCCGCCCATTCCTTCAGATGATTCATGGCTGCAGCAATCCATGATGATACTCCTGTGGCTACTCCTGAGTCCACTCTGGTAGAATTTGCCGTAACAATGGCCACTCTCAGCTGCTCCATCATAGTATCGAATTCCTCGGCCCAATTACCTAAAATATAGCTAGACAATTGTTTAGACAGATTTGCAGCACGGGAAACATTCTCATATTGTATGCTAGTGACACAAAGTCCAGCATACTTCCATTGACAGCCAAGTTGAGCGATTTGCCATAGGGTATCAATTTGCTACTGCATGAGGTCAATCCTCTTATTGAACACCATCAAGTCTCCTTTTAGTTGAGCATTAACTCCTTTTTTTACATCTAGAGCGTGAGCTACATTGGCTAAAAGATTATTTAGGGTCTGAGCAGTCTGCGTAGTATGACTCATGGCTAATGCCGCGGTGGTAGCTCCAACAGCTGCCAATGAGATGGCAGTAACAATGGCCGCAGTAATTCCAAGAAGAGCTGGAAAGGACAGGGCCTCCACAAAGAGAGCAACAAAACAAGAAAATTTGAACACAGGGAACTTCCCAGAGACTCAAACTCCAACCAAGGACTATTCATGGAGATAACCTAGAACACCTGCATAGATGTAGCCCATGGCAGCTCAGTCTCCAAGTGGGTTACATAGTAATGTGAAGAGGGACTGCCTCTGACATAATCTGACTGGCCTGCTCTTTGATCACCTCCCCCTGGGGGGGGGAGCAGCCCTACCAGGCCGTAGTAGAGGACAATACAGCCACTTTTGATGTGAACTGATGTGCTAAGATCAGAAAGAAGAGGAGAACCTCCCCTATCAGTGGACTTGGTGAGTGGCATGAATGCAGAAAGGGGAGGAGGGAGGGGCTTATGGGGGCGATGCAGAATGAATAAAGTGTAATCGATGAAAAATTTTTTAAAAAAAGATAATTTAAGAACCTTAAATGACTTTCAAAAGTGGAGGAAAACATGGAGTTAGTCAATTTACATGGAACACGTCTCGCCCCTGGGGGCAATGGTCTCCTGAACCTACTCAGACCTCGGAAACCACCACTGCTAGTTCTAGAACTGATACAGGATATTCCAACGAGGGGGTTAAGGCTTCTCATAATATTTCCTATAAGTCCACACCTGTTTGTTTATAACCCCCATTTCTATTCATTGTTAGCCAGATAGAGCCAAGTAATTGTGGTAATGATACTTGCTTTTTTGCCCAATGCCGGAATGCTAGTGAAGTTAGCTATGCCCTGGTTACTCGCATGCCTTGCTGGGTGCCTGTGCCTGTTGATGCTCCTCACGCTATGACTCTCTTCAGACAGAAAAGGTACAAGGCATTTTCAAAGGAATCTCACCAATGCTAAAATACACCTTCAGGTGTAGGTTACAATAAGAAAAGTTAAGGTATCTCTAAATTAAAATTTTTCTAAACTGGGTCTCATTAAATACACAGAAATGGCTTATGGATAAATTTATCCATATATATATATATATGGATATATATATATATATTCCGCTATATATATATATCTATATATATATAGATATATATATATAGCGGAATAACCTGGTGAAAAACTGCTGCCATCATTATTTCTCCCTTTTACGTAGGCAGAAATAATGAAAAAATGTGTCGCACAGCTTGTTTTAGAAGTACCCTTTGTTACCTAAGGTAGAAGCCTTTCTACCGCTGCTCTTCCTTTCTCATTCAGAAAGACACAGAGGTATACACCCAAGGTAGACCTGGCTTTGATTGATCTGGAAATATCCAAGTGAAAAATCTACTGAAAGTATGTCAGGGTATGAATGTACTCTGCCTTAGTGATAACATGTATTTCATGATATCAATAAACTATCTAGTTGTAGCATGTTACTAAATAAATGCTGCATAATGTGTTAAATTAGTAGTTAACCCTATGTGTTACCAGACATAAACCCATTTTCAGCTTTGTACATTTAGATAGATACCAGGTAATTACTGGGAAAAATATATATATATTTTCTTATTTATTGTATTTATTCATGACATACATATTCTTGCAAATCTAGTGAGGATAAGGAATATGGGCACATTTTACAGCTGTATCATATGCCTTATAATGTGATTTTTTTTTTTTTTTTTTGATTTTGAAAGTGGTGGAGAGACTTCAAATTTTTGGGTAGACTGAAAAGCTTAAAGTCAAATTTGTGTGAAAAGCAAATTTGAACTAATCTTCCTGGCTACAAATAATCAAATGCTGCTTTTATATTTGAGGTATTATACAAAAAATATTGTATCTAGTTGTAATGAGGCAATGTGTCTGTGCTATAGTAATTAAAGTACAAACAAATTTGTGAAAATAGCCAAAGCCTAGAAATCACCGTAGTGAAGTTATAATCAGAGACTGAAGACATTAGTTTAGATAACAAGCATTTCTTACTTTGGGAAGGAAGCATGTGCTGGTTTTATTTAGTTCCTTTTGACTGAAAACATGATTTATTAGTCTGAAATTCAGTTGATTTTTGAATGGATCTATTGAGAGTACGATAAACTGGGAAGAGCTCACTTGCCAGAAGTTTAGCATGTTGAGAGAACATCTTGTATTATTTGGAACATATCCATCATTAAACAAAAATGAGGAGACTGACACACACAACTGTGCTCACGCCACATGGTTACATGTATTAAAGACACTGTAACCATCTGGACTCAGTATGGGACCAGAATGTTGCCATTTATCAAGGCATAATTCCCATACAATATTTTATATCTGTGATTCAATGTTGATGAAAACATGGTTGTTTTCAATGTGCCAAAGTGGGTTTCCTTACTAGTTTAATAGATGACCTTATTTATCAAAGGTGTGGGGTGGGAACACTGATTCACATTAGAGAAACTCACTAAATCCTTACCTTTTTATAGGTTAGTAGATGCAGAGGCACATAGTCCTTGCTACCAGAGAGGCAGTTGAGTGTTTCAAAAACAGTCCAGTAAATGTCAAACAACTGCTCCACACATGTGGTAAGTCTATGTGTGGAGACAAAGATTGAAAATTTACTGTGCAAAACTATTTTCCACATTGTATTTTAAATTTCTGAAGATGGGTACCTAGTTTGTCTATCGTTATTTTAGTAATTGCTTATTGTGAAAAAATTATAACAGATTTCCAATGATACAGAAGCTCAAGGAAGCCCAATAATCACCTTTCTATTAGAATTTCAAAGGTAACCATGGTAATAATGCTGTAATCTTGGAACAATTACCAAACTTTAAAAATTGTGCATCTTAACTCATCTTCAAACATGTATATAATTAAAACTCCACACATTTAGAAGAACAAGTGAATTTCTACTCATATGTTAAAAGAATATGCTAAAGGACAATAGATTTGGCCTTACTGGAGATTTTTCAGACTCTGAGGACTTGGCTCTTAAATTATTTCTCTTTACAACTTACTGAGAATTTCTACACTTCTTGTAACAGAAAACTCAAGTTTATACAATGTATTTTTCAAGTTTGTCAATTCTGTTGTAAACTCACTCAATCCAGATGTAGATACCCACATACCTACTAACTGTTATTTTTTGGAATATGTAGGATGAAATATTACACTGAGTTTTCAAACCCAACTCAAAATAATTTCCCTCTTAACATCCCTTATCTTAGCAACAAGAGATTCCAGTGTCTGGGAACACAGCATTTGGAGAAAACTTTGATGTTTCTCAACAGTCAGTCAAAGCTCATATACCTGTCTCTACACATATCAGCTTCATCAAGGCCAAGTCTGACATAAATGTAGAAAATGAAGTAATTCTTTTTCTGACTTCAACTGTGTGTACTTCATTTAAATTATTGATCCACTCATGACATTCTTCTAAGCTAAGTTCTCAGTGGTTTCTCTCAGCAGCTAAAAGAAAAGCACTCAGAATTCCTTAGGTTTTGTTTGTTTGTTTGTTTGTTTTTTTCCAGAATTTGCAGGCCTTCTCTGATTGTCCCCAATAACCATGTTTTCCCTCACTACTTAGCATCACACTGACAAAAATAAAAAATAAAAACCCCCAAACATCTCCTTTGAAAATATTATACTTTGTCTTGTCACAGACTTTGACAAGCCTCATGACTATTTTTTATAATTTTTATTTTTTTAATATTAGTTACAGTTCATTAACTTTGTATCCCTGCTGTATCCTGCTCCCTCTCCCCTTCCAATCCAACCCTCCCACACTCATCTCCTCCCTGTCCCTTTCCAAGTCCACTGATAGGGGAGGTCCTCCTCCCCTTCCATTTGATACTGATTTATCAGGAGACTTCAGGACTAGCTGCAATGTCCTTCTCTGTGACCTAGTAGGGCTTCTCCTCCTGCAGGTGGGGGGGACTGGGTAAAGAGCCCGCCATTGAGTTCATGTCAGAAAAGTCCCTGTTCCCCTTATTAGGATACCCACTTGGATACTGAGCTACCAAGGGCTACATCTGAGCAGAGGCTCTAGGTTGCATCCATATGTGGTCCTTGTTTGGAGACTCGGTCTCATAAAAGACTCCTGTCCTCTCCAGGTCATATTAACTCCCCTCCCCCTCCCCCCTTTTTTTTGTTCCCTGCATCCTGCTGGAAGTTTGGTTATGAGTCTTAATATCTGTTTTAATACACTGCTAGGTAGAGTCTTTCAGAGGTCCTCTGTGGTAGGCTCCTGTCCTGTTACTTGTTTGCTCCTACATCCAATGTCCATCCCATTTGTCTTTCTACGTGAGTATTGATCATCATACTCTGGGTCCTCTTTCTTGTTTATCTTCTTTAGGTGTATGGATTTCAATATGTTTACCCTATCTTATAGGTCTAGAATATTTTTTTTAATACAGGGCCCTACAAAAATTTCAGAAGTACTTCATTAAAAAAAAACTATTAAAAATTATCTTATCCTGTTTTATCAACAGAAGTACACTAATAGAAAACTTTTAAAGGATCTTCTTTGTCATTATATCAGAGTCAATAACTAAATTTATAAAGATCCATATCTATTTATGTACTTGATCTATGGATTTATTTAATAATGCTAGCAAATAAAATGCAAATGCCATGAAGCAAAAGATATTATTTATTTTAGCAACTGTAACTGACACAGAGTATATGCATAATAAATTATTTTGCATAAATAATAAAAGACTTAATACCACTCCTATATTTAAAAAATAAATATAAGCTGTTTTTTAAAAATGATGAGATAAATAGTTTCAGTATATATATGTATTAAAAAAAAAAAACATAAAGACAAGAACTTTGAAATTTACCCTGAACGTAGTGCAAACTCTGCCAAGCAGGCGAATAGCAAAATTTTCCCCTTCACAAGCTCCTTATCTTTGACAATTCTCATAGCACTCTTTATGTTCCTTTAGTTTACCTGTATAGTTGAATCTAATAATATCCAAATACATCTAAATTCACTGGCTCTTATTTTATTTTCTGTTACCTCAGTATACTACAGTCATTTTCTTTGTGGGACTGTTCCCGTTGTTAGCTGTGTTGTCTTGGATATGATGGCTGTCTTATGAGTGATAAAACTCCCAAAGGGTGCATCAAGTCATTTCATCACCAGACAAAAAAATAAGTCAGAAATAGGATTACACAGAAAAACCTCAACTGAAAGGAGCTACTGATAAGAAAAGCCATTACCACCTGATTATATTATAACTAGAGAAAGGATGAAGAATTGGCATGGCTTTTTTTTTTTTTAACTCATAATTGCTGTTCAAAGTTTGAGAGTTTTTTTTGTTAAGATTTTAAGAAAGACACTAAATTTTCATTTTAAGACTTTTATCTCGCTTTTATGAAGTATTACTATGGATAAAGTGTTAAAAGAATAAACAATCTTAAATACACACATCTACAAATATGCACTTTTGTAGGTATACATATATATACCCATACATACATTATGTGCGTATTCCTGTATGTATATAGACATATATATGTATGATTTTGTTGGACTGTTGTATTTATTTGTTCAAAATTCAACAAGTATTTATAAGTCACCTTTGCCTTTTTTCTTTTTTTTAATAGGCTAAGGTTTCTCTAGGACAATTTGATTGGATTGCAATTGTACATTCTCTCCAGATATGTGTTCAGTCCTTCCTTAGTCTTCCTATTTCTGCTGCTCCTTTTCATTGGTCTTTTCTGTCCTTGGACAGAATAAGTGCATTCCACCTTCAGGGCATTTGTTTTTCTTGAACTTTTTGCCTGGAGCAATGTCTTCTAGATTTGCAATAAAAAATTTTAGTTTGTTTTACCTTCCTCATATATTTGCTCAGCTATCAGCTTCTAAATAAACCTAACTCCCACAGTCCTATAAAATATTCTGGTCCAGAAACTCTAATTTTTTAAATTTTATTCTTTCATTTAACATATTTTAAGAACTATATCATTTTTGAATGCAGGATGTGTATAACTTCTTTATGAGTCTTTGGCGCACTGTTTGTCTTTTCCTAGAGGAATATAAAGTGAATGAACTCAGCTTATTTTATTCCTATTTGTACAGCATTCATAGCATACCTCACATGGTCAAAGTTTTCAGAGGAGGTCTTAAATTATCTTTATTACATTAAGAGTTTGAGAAGCTGAACAGATAAATAAACTGAAAGAACATGTGCCAACTGGAAAAATAAAAGCAGAAAGAAGCAAGCTACAATGTATTTTCAGACAAAACAATTTGAAATATAAACAGCAATATTTTAAACTCTCACTTGTGTACATTTTCTCTTGTATATTGCATTGCATTGAAAGTAAAAAGGTACTATTATCCACAGATCCTAAAATGGTAATTTAAGCCATATTTTCTGCCTTCTCACATGATTACATGATTCCTTCTTAGAAGAAAGGTTTTGTGTGTGTGTGTGTGCGCTCCTGGTAATATTTTAGGAGGGATATTAAATTATAATGATTATGGTAAGTATTTGTAAAGTTTGTGAAATATACACCTATGACAGACCTTTCATGTCTTCATCTTCACTGAAACCCTTCAGAAAAAATCCATTTGATAATACACTGTGGAAGTGTCACTAAGTCTCCATCTTTTTCCCTCCTTATAATCAGCCTCTTTTAAAAAAATATAGACTAAGAAATATAAAGATAAGGGTTTTGTTTCTGTTCTGAAATCTGACTTGTGTTGAGAGTCTACCTCCAATGGTGATCTTTATCCTGCTGTAGTTAGAAGGCTGCTCTCGATGATGAGAGAGGGTAGAGAGATGTAGCAGAATTGGATCTCATAGCACACCACCAAACCATTAATAAACCTAGTAAATCCTTGATCATATATGTGGTGAATCTACTTAGTTATTACATAGTAATTAGTTAGAATCTACTTAGTTCTTACTTAGTACTTACATTTAAAAAGTAACTAGTAAGTCTTAATGAAGATTTTAAGAGGAATAAGCCATATACAGAAGAGATCATAGCGAAATAATAAAGGCTGCTCTAGTGCCTTTCTATGGGAAAGGCTTCTACATACTCTCTTGTATCTTTTTGATTTACCAGTGTCCTCCTAATAGTTCTCTGTAGAAATCTTTATTTTGTTTACGGATTTGCCAGTGATGAAACAGACTGTCAACATCGTATTAAATTACTTTGATGTATAAATATGTTTAGTGTTGAATGTGGTCCATCCCAGATTACCAGAAGGTCTTTGGAATGCTAAGCACGAGCTTGCAAAGAAAAATATATTTGCTCAACACCATCGTGTCTTCTTGTTTACCTACCTTCTTTGCTTATTTGTGGTGTGAAAAGCCTAGGCTTCACATAGAATTTTGGTATATTAAAGTTTTCCTCAAACACTGTATGATAATACTACAAAATCCTAGATTAAACGTAACTTGTTTTGTGTATTTCCTTACTGTGTGTGTTTGTCTGTAAGCTCAAAAGAAAAAAATTAGACATGGTGACAGGAATTATGAGTAGATCAACTGACAGGTAGACCATACTTGCTTTGAAAAACATCTGTATTATCAACTATTATCAACATATCAAAGAAATAACTGCTAATTCTGAAAGGAATATAAAATTGAGAAATAAAAATAAGGTCATATAAAGTACAAAATTCTATTTTTAAAAAAATGATAGAAATCCTAAAATGAAAACATTATTTTCATTTCTGAAGTTCAAGTCTGAAGGTTCTATAACTAAAAATATTGAAAATTAAAAGGAATAAAATGTTCTCAATACAATTTCTCAGGATGGTTGTTACAAACCTTAAAGAAATAGAAAACTTTATTTGATGAAAAGGATATACCTCCTGGTAACAAATTTGGTATGGTAGTGAGACCTGAATATGCAACTGATCCTTAGAGAATAGAGCTCTAACTCCTTTTAGATACAGAAAGACTATGCTACAAATAGGGCTGCTAGATTCTGCTTCTAAGGAAGTTACTCAGTGTCTACTAGGTTTCAGGATTTGTTTTGTAGGAAGATGAATTTCATTAAAAAAAAAAAGGCACCTTTCTGCGCATGTTGAGAGAGATATCATACAGGTAGGCTGCCTGACCATCTTTCTTACTCCCAACAGACAAATATGTGCCAAGTCAGAGTAGAATATACACTCATTGTACTCTTTATGGAATTCAAGTTACTCCTTAAATATTGATTCAAATACTTACACATTCACCTCCTTAAGAGAATTACATAGCTCAAAAAATTTACAAAGTCTAGCCTATTGCATGTTTCTTGTGTAAATTATTTTTATATTAGCCTATTTTATTTATTTTACTAATTAATAAAAGTATTGACTCATTATCTTATGTTCCTTTTGCATAAACTTCTTATTACTAAACACACACACACACAGAGAGAGAGAGAGAGAGAGATGGAGAGATAAAGAAAAAATTTATTTAGTGTTTCCCACAATTACCTTTAGAAATCTAATTGATCACTTCCTTGACACAGGATTCTATGAGTATGTAGATAGAAATGAATAGCTGTTATTTTGTTATCTTTGTGTTCACCAGAGTTGTCATTAGCACACTAGGAGCTAACCAAAGGATCTTTGAAGAGCTGATCAAATAAGAAAGCAAGTGTAGCTGGTGCTTTGATTAACACTTCTGAAGATAGTCATTTTCATTCCTCTCTAAGGCACTTTCCATAGAAAACAGGCAGAATCCCCAGGAACACCTAACAGATTGTGTGCATTTCTCTGAGATCCTTTCCATACTTGTATGTTAGTTGTGTTTCAGAACTGTAACTTTACAAGAAAGCATCCATCATAAAACTCTCACAAGTCTTAGGGATTATGTATATGAATTTCATACACACCTATAGTGTTACAGCAAGAGATTTCCTTGTGAACAGCTGGCATTATGTATGGACCATTAAAAAGGGCTTAAGCTGTATCTGTGAAAAATGCTGTATTCTGGGACTACACATAATTAAAAGCATGACTTATCAGAAATTTGAGTAATAATGTGTCTTAAAAAAGTAATTGTTCTCAATTATGGAGAAATTAATTGACATTGGGAGGGAAGAGATGGATCACTCGTTTTGAGCATGCACTGCTCCTGTAGAGAACCCGGGATGCATTCCCAATAAATATATCAGGCAGTTAACACCTGTATGGAACCTGAGATTCAGGAGGTCCAGTGACCTCATCTGGCCTCCATGAGCACACACATGTAACCACACAAAGATACAAATATGCATACATAGTTAAAATTTAAAAAAGAGTTAATATAATGAGAAAATAATATTGTAAAGCATTAGCTGCTACATTGAGCTTTATTGTTCAATTATGTTTTATTTCTGTTATTATTTTATGTCTTGAAATTTTAAAAAAGTATGCAATTTTTCTTTCCCTTTTCTCCCTCTAATCTTTTCTGGCTCTCAAATTGATATCTTCTAATTGTTTCATTATATATATATATATATATATATATATATATATATATATATATATATAACTAATTCTAAATATATAAATAAGTACAACATGCTCAGTCCTTATAAAGCTAATCATGTCTATTTAGTTACAGCACTACAGCAGAAGAGGGGATGGAAAGATTGTTATAGCCAGAAAGCCAGGAAGTATACTGTGATTGGGTGTCCTGGAAATATTAAAAGTTAATTCATGAAAGTTTATCATCCACAGTATGACCATCTAAATAAGGGCTGAACACAGACAATGTCTACTGTGTTTTAATAGATATTCAAAAAAAACTTTGTAAACTGATGTGTGCTAGTTCTAAGATGCTATTTTGTTTGTTTGTTTGTTTGTTTGTTTGTTTGTTTTGTGTTCGTGATCACTGACTTCTTGCTTCAGGTTTCAACCTCTTAATTTTTCTCACAAATTTAAGCATAGAAAGAGATGACTGTGTTCCAATCTGTCAGTGTTCCACAATAAAGAATCAAGCAAAGGGTGTTTTGAAAGCCCAGTGTACTGAATAAATTAATACATATCAGGATCAAGAATTTTTGCTAAGGATTATTGAAGTTTGATCATATTCAGCTATTTTATTTTTCCTTAATTCAGAGCTTAAATTGGAGCCTAAAACTAATGCAGTAGAAATATAAATACATTTTCAAATTGAATGATGTGAGTGTGTGAGCTCACTGAAATGTAAAATGGTAGTTTTAAATAAAAATAATTTTTCCACATAAAATGCTTCTTGTACATAATTGCAAAAGTGAAAATTTAATGAAGTGATTACTCTTCCCTAAGTTTCCAGTATTGTCTTTTCCTTTTTTTCTATGTTGATGTTCTGGTGTCTAGGCCTTGCTGGCCTAGTAGAAACTATTGCCCCCCACAGAATTTTTTTTAATTTTTACAATTTATTTACATTAATTACAGTTTATTCACTTTGTATCCCAGGGGTAGCCCCCTCCTTCATTACCGCCAATCCTACCCTCCCTCCCTCATCTCCTCCTATGTCCCTCCTGAAGTCCACTGATAGGGGAGGTCCTGCTCCCCTTCCATCTGACCTTAACCTATCAGGTCTCATCAGGACTGGCTGCATTGTCTTCCTCTGTGGCCTGGCAAGGGTGCTCCTCCCCCTCAGAGGGAGATGATCAAATGGCCAGCCACTGAGTTCATGTCAGAGACAGTCCCTGTTTCCCTTACTAGGGTACCCACTTGGATACTGAGCTGCCATGGGCAAATTTACCAGAACAGTTAATAGAGAACTTAGTTGGATAATCAAACTTCCTTTTTTATGCAAATCTTTGCTTGACCTTGGTGGAAGAAGAGCTTAGTCGTGCTGTGACTTGATGCACTGGGCAAGTTAATATTCGGGCGGGGTGGGGGAAGCTCCTCCCATTTTCTGTAGAGAGGGGAAGAGGAGAAAGGAAGAATAGGGCTGTAGTGTAAGACTGGGAGGAGAGGAGAAAGGGGGCTGCGATTAGGATGTAAAGTGAATAAATAAATTAACATTTTTTAAAAAGAAGATTACGTTAAACAGTAAGTAATTTTACAATAATGGAAAGATATGAGTAAATTAGGTAGGAGAACACGTTTAATCTTTGTCTTGATCAGGGTTCAATGCCAAGCATTCCTACCATTTAAAGGAAAAAAAAAAGTCCTCTTGGATCCCTCAGTCTTTCTCAAAATCATGCTTATTCATTAATGATTATTGCTACATATATATAGCATACCGTCCAATATGTGTGTGTGTGTGTGTGTGTGTGTGCGTGTGTGTGCATACACATACATACTGTGGTGTGTAAATACAAGCCAAGTAAACTCTTTTCTTCCCATGTCATTTTTGTTATGGTGTTGTATCACAGTATCAGAAACCCTAACTAAGACATCTCATGTTTATATTGATTTTAAAAACTGCTTTTTAATAAACTCTAATTATGCTTCATATTCTTTCATCTTGGAAATAGTTTATATAGTAAAATAAAGACTTGGCTAAACCTGAGTAGAGAAAGAACTCCCTAGGCTGCTGGTGAAAGTTATGGTCTTTACATCTTGTTGCACAGGTGAGAGAAAAATTAAGGAGGGAAGGATGGCAATAAAGAAAGGAGAGAAAGAGAGAAGACAAGCAAGGAGAGTAGGGATAACAGGAGGAAGAAAAGAGTTACAGAAATGATACCTCGCCGATGGTTGGATTTTCTTAACAGCCATTCCCTCTGCAAGGCATATGAGAAGTACCAACATTTGAGCCTCTTTTCTACCTCCTTATAAAAGATAGCAAAGAATGACAGCACAACAAGGCTTCTTATTATCTTCTGTTTCTTATGACATTTTACACTGGATGAGATTTTAGTCAAAGCGGAAGACAGGAATGGCATTTTTTTTCCTGCAATGGAAAAAAAAAAATCAAGTGTCAGTCACTGATGATACTTAAAAAGCAACTTCTATTGACTGACAACTTTAAAACCAATATTACTTTGCCCAAGGAGTAACTGAGATATCAGACTTCACAGTTAAGACTGTGGTTTAGGAACTCTGGGAGGTTGCTATGCTCTCACTGTTTAACAAGTGTATGTAAGGGATCCTACAATGCTGAAGCTCAAAATCCCCTTTCATTCCACTTAATCCCCTTACGAATTCCTCTCCTGGGTTGGAGTCTCATGGCCACTTTGGTTCTTTGAAGATTGTTTTTCTAACTTCCATCCATGAGAATCACTCCAAGGCAAGTGGAGTTCTTGTAAGTGCCACTGTCAAGGAAATCTGCCATCCTGCAACTAAAGGCTGGATTGAGCACTGTAGGTGGTGGCTATTCTCCATAAAGTATAAACAAGCCCATAAGAAGGACAGGCTGGGCTAGAGAAGTGATTGGAGAGCATGCTTTTTTAAAAGAATAAAATAATGTATTTGGCTCTGCAGAACTTGTTATGTTTCTTTATTTTCATTTTTTTCTTCTGTAATGCGGTAGTGATTTATAGAAATAACTACTATTAGCTTAAAATATTGAAGGATTATTGAAAACTATTTCATTTTCATAGCAATACTTCTATAACCTTTATACTTCAGAAATATTTTTAAATTCCTTCTGAAAGCATACATATCTGGGAGAAATTACCATCGCAAGGAAAAGCTGATAGATTTAATTTTCTGATTATGAAGGTATTGATTTTTAAGTATTTGTCAAAGAATAAGATAACTCAATCAAAAATGTTTATAAGTGAGAAACACATTTAGTGCATGGGGATGGATACAGCTCAGTTGGTGGTTTGCTTGCTTAGCATGCAAAAAAAAAACACCGTATTTGATGCCTCTCACGAAGTAATTCTTGTGTGTTGCCATGTGCCTGTGATTTCAGCACTCAGAAGGTGAAGGCACGAAGATCAAAAGTTCTTTGTCATCTTATTTGACTGTCTGGCAAGGTTAGTGACTGTTTGGGATACATGGGTCTCCATCCCAAAAATTCAATCAATGTCCCTATCTCATAAAGCATTGAATGTTAGACTTAACTCACAGCTTACAAGACTGACAGCTTATCTGGATGTTGGTATAATACTCGGATCAGAGGCTCCTTCAAATTCTAAGTATGGCAAAATATATATTGAATATTTCTATCAGAGAAATAAAAAAGTAGAGTTCCTAATAAGATATGTTACTATTGAAGCATTGGGGGAAAGCTAATGCAAATAAATATATATTAAAATATACATGTTGTGTGTTGTACGCATGACCTATTTCTGATTCCGATCCCTAGGTGCAAGAATCTACACTGTGTTTTTCATAAACTGTGTTTAAAATAAAGTTTACAAAACACATGATGTGTACACTTTTTATGAGACCTAAGTATACACGATGAAGAGGAGATAGCTTTTGAAGCTCGAGACAAGCCATTTTTCTCAGTGTGGATGCCAAAATATGCACTTCTCCGCCATTCCTTTGCATACAGATAGCAGGAATGAAGGGGTCTTTTTCCTTTTGAGTTTTTAGGTATTTTATTTTTTACTTACACTGTTTTCAATTTCATATGGGACACAAATAATAGGATATAAAAAATAACACTGAACAATAAAAGAACTACTGAAATTATCACCATGCCTGATTTCAAGATACATTACAAAGTTATAGAAAACAAAAAGCCCACATGGTATTGACATAAAAACAGACATGTTAATCACTGCTCTCTAACTAAAGACACAGACATAATTCCATGCAATTATGGACACATGCTTTTTTATAAAGAAGCCATAAATACACACAGAAATAAACAAACAAACAAACAAACCAATAAACAACAAATAACATCATCAATATCTGATGTTTTTTTATATTGGATATGTATATGTAGAAGATTGGGAATAGAGTCATGCTTATTACCTTACCCAAAACTCAAATTTGAGTGGATCAAAGACCTCAACATGAAATCAGACAAGCTGAACCTGATAGAAGAGAAAGTGGGAAGAAGCATTGAGCATATTGACACAGAAGACACTATTCTGAACATAATACAGATAGTACAGGCACTATCATCAACAATTAATACAGGCGACCCCATGACACTGAAAAGGTTCAGTAAGGCAAAGGACACTGTCAATCAGATGAAATGACAGCCTACAAAATGGGAAACAACTTTTACCAGCTCCACATATGATAGAGGACCAATATCTAAAATAAACTCAAGAAGCTAGATATCAAAATCCCCAACAAATAATCCAATTACAGACTATCAAAGCAGACGCTGAGCCTGATGGGCAACTGTTGGGCAGAGTGAATGGAATTTTATGTAAGAAGTGGGAAATAGTAAGAGCTGGAGAGGACAGGGTCTCCACAAGGAGAGCAACAGAACAAGAAAATTTGAACACAGGGAACTTCCCAGAGACTCATACTCCAACCAAGGACTATTCATGGAGATAACCTAGAACCCCTGCACAGATGTAGCCCATGGCAGTTCAGTGTCCAAGTGGGTTACATAGTAATGGGAAGAGGGACTGCCTCTGACATAATCTGATTGGCCTGCTCTTTGGTCACCTCCCCCTGGGGGGTGGGGAGCAGCCTTACCGGGCCACAGTAGAGGACAATGCAGCCACTTTTGATGAGAACTGATTGACTAAGATCAGAAAGGAGAGGAGAACCTCCCCTATCAGTGGACTTGGGGAGGGGCATGCATGCAGAAAGGGGAGGGAGGGTGTGCTCGGGAGGGGAGGAGGGAGGAGCTTATGGGGGGATACAAAATGAACAAAGTGTAATTAATAAAAAATAAAAAAATAAAAAAATAAAAAAATGGGGTATAGATCTAAACAGAGAATTCTCAATAGAAATATCCCTAATGGATACGAAACACTTTAAAAATGTTCAACATCTATAGCCATGATGGAAATGCAAATCAAAACTACTTTGAGATTTCAACTTTTACCTCTTTTAATAGTAATATTACAACTGACATCTCATGCTAACAGGGATGTGGACCATCATTGCTGGGGGAGTGCAAACTTGTACAGCTACTTTGGAAACCTCTATAGTGGTTCCTCAGAAAATTGGGAAACAATCTATCTCAAGATCCAGCATTATCATGCTTGTACATATATCCAAATTATACTCCACTCTCCCATACTTGCTCAACTATGTCCTTAGAAACTTTAGTCATAAAACCCAGAAACTGGAAACAACCTAAATGCCCCTTATCTGAAGAACTGATATAAAAAATGTTGTTCATTTGTACAATGGAGTATTATTCAACTGTTAACTAAAAAATGACATCATGGAATTGGCAGTCAAATGAATGAAACAAACATACAAAAAAAAATTCTAAGTGAGGTAACTCAGACCCAAAAAAGACAACTATGGTACATATTCACTTGTAAGGGGATATTAGACATTAAGTAAATGATAACCAAGCTACAATCATTAGAACTAGAAGCATTAGGTAAGAATGAGGGCTCTAAGGGGTAGCATTGATCTCCCAGGGAAGGGGAAGCAGAAGAGATTTTGTGGCAGAACTTGAAACAGATTGGGGGCAGGAGCAGGACAGATTATGTTAGATGGATGGGATGGAGACAGAGAGTGTGAAGAGAGGTGGCTGTGACTTGGGGGAGGGGTGGCATTTGTTTGGCTGTACAACCGTGTGCAGTGAAAACTTTCTAGAATCTACGAGAGTGATCCTAGTGAGGTTTCCCAGTAATGAGGATATGGAGTCTGAAGTGACCATCTCTTCTAGCCAAGCAAAGCTCCCAGTGGGGCATTGTCAAGGACAACATCTCTACACCTCATTAAACATACAGAAGTCAAGCTGGTACCTGCATGGATCCTTCAGTCATACATCCATTGGCTTTGGTCTTGAAGGCTACCAAAAGAGAAATGTGGAAACCAATCCAGCCATCAAATCCTCTGCCTGCAAAATGTGCTGGGGCAATGTCGTGCAGAACTTGTGGAAGTGGCCAACTGCTGTCGGCCAACTCCAGTAGATGGAGCCCACAGAGATGAAAGCATCAAGCAGGGGGATGGCATGTGTCTACGACAAATCTTCTGTGTAGATGTGAGCATTAGCTTAGTGTTTTTGCGGGACTCCTAACTGTAGGAGCAGGAGTATGTTTGATTAGTTTATCTGCTTTGGGAGCCCATTTCCTCTAGCTAGCTAGCTTTGTACAGCTTCAGGGTGAGAGGTTTTTGCCTTGTCTTCATATGTAAATATTTATATAGTCATCTTTGGTTGTTGTCTCTTGGAGGCCTGATCTTTCCTAAAGAGAGATGGAGGGAGAGTATATCCCAGGTAGAGGAGATGAGAAAGGAAGCTAGGAAGAGAGGAGGGAGAGGAAAATGTCATTGGGATATATTGTATGAGAGAAAAATCTATTTTCAATGAAGAAAAAAAGAAAAAAGGAAAAGATTTACAGTTTTTTGAGCAGTTCCAAGTGGGTGCTGTGAAATGAGCTCTTATGGTAGGCAAGAACACCAAGTGCCCTTGAGTGCTGAGTGCTGGGCAGACAATAGTAGAAATGTGTATTGACTCACGCCAACATTATATTTTGGGATACTTCATGAAGATTCTCTGATTCTTTTCAACTCTTCTTATTGCAGAGAACTTTTAAATGATCCGCTACAAGAATAGTCCTAAAGCAAATACATTAACTTAAGTTCTGCAACACTGAATTTAGAAAAGATCATGCACTACAGGAAGGTGAACTTTAACATGTGATGAAAATAACAAGGAATCCAGACTCTTTTTTATTTTATTTTTAATTAATCACAGTTTATGTATTTTGTATCCCAGCTTTATCCCCCTCCCTTGTACCCTCCCAATTCCACCCTCCTTCCCTCATTTCCTCCCATGTCCTCTGACTCTAGCCTATCAGGTCTTATCAGGACTGGCTGCATTGTCTCCTCTGTGGTCAGGTAAGGCTGCTCCCTGGAGGTGATCAAAGAGCCAGCCACTGAGTTCATGTAGCCCATGGCAGTTCAGCTGCTAATTGAGCTGCCATGGGCTACATATGTGCAGGGGTTCTAGGTTATCTGCATGCATGATCCTTGGTTGGAGTATCAGTCTCAGAAAAGACTTGTTTGCCCAGATATTTTTTTCTGTTGCTTTCCTTGTTGAGCTCCTGTCTGCTCTAGGTCTTTCTATTTCCCCCTTCTTTCATATGATTTGCTGCACTCTGCCCAAAGTTGGCTATGAGTCTCGGCATCTGCTTTAGTACCCTGATGGGTAGAGTCATTCAGAGAACTTCTATGTTAGGGTCCTGTCCTGTTCCATGTTTTCTCCTTCTGATGTCTGTCCTGTTTGCCTTTCTGAGTGAGAATTGTTCATTTTACACAATGTCCTCCTTCTTGCTTAGCTTCTTTAGGTGTACAGATGTTAGTATGCTTATCCTATATTATATGTCCAACATCCACTTAAAAGTGAGTATATACTACGTGTGTCTTTCTGCTTCTGGGATACTTCATGAAACTGAAAAGCTTCTGTAAAGCAATGAACACTGTTATCAGAACAAAACAACAGCCTACAGACTGGGAAAGAATCTTCACCAACCCTGTATCTGACAAAGGGCTATAATCCAAACATATAAAGAACTCAAGAATTTAAAAAGCAACAATTAAGTAATCTAATTAAAAAATGGGGTACAGAGCTAAACAGAAAATTCTCAATGGAGGAATATTGAATGGCAAAGAAACATTTAAAGAAATGCTCTTGTATTTATGGTTTTGAGCCTAGCCTTTAATGGCTAAGCCATCTCTCAGGCCACAGAAGATGACAATGCAGCCACTTTTAATGAGAACTGATAGACTAAGATCAGAAAGAAGGAGAGGAGGAGGTCCCCTATCAGTGGACTTGAATAGGGGCATTCATGCAGAAAGGGGAGGGAAGGTGGGATTGGGAGGGGAGGAGGAAGGGGCTTACGGGGGATACAAAATGAATAAAGTGTAATTAATTAGAGTTAAATAAAAAATTTAAAATAAATAAATAAATATAAAAATAAAAGAAATGCTCAGCATCCTTAGTTATCTGGGAAATGCAAATCAAAATGACCCTGAGATTTCACCTTACAACCATCAGAAGAGCTAAGTTTAAAAATGCAAGTGACAGTACATGCTGGAGAGGATGTGAAGAAAGGGGAACCCTCCTCCATTGCTGGTAGGAAGGTAAACTTTTACAACGACTTTGAAAACCAATCTAGCGCTTTCTTGGACAATTAGGAATAGTTCCTGATATAACACTGCTAGTCATATATCCAAAATATGCTCAAGCATACAACAAGGTCATTTGCTCAAACATGTTTATAGCAGTTTTATTCAGAATAACCAGAATCTAGAAACAACCCAAATGTCTCTCAATGGAGGAAAGTATACAGAAATTGTGGTACATTTACATAGTGGAATACTACTCAGAAATTAAAAACAAGGAAATCATGAAATTTGTAGGCAAAAGTTGTGAACTAGAAAAGAACATCCTGAGTGAGGTAACCCAGAAGCAAGAAAGATATACATGGTATATACTCACTTATAAGGAGATATTAAAGATATAATATAGGATAAACATACTAAACTCTGTACCCCTAAAAAAGCTAAGAGGAGGACCCTGGGTAAGATGATCAATCCTCACTCAGAAAGGCAAACAGGACAGACATCAAAACAGGGAACAGGAGAGGAGCCTACCAAACTGAGCCTCTGAAAGACTACCCAGCATGGTGTCAAAGCAGATGCTGAGACTCATAACCAAAATTTCGGCTGAGTGCAGGGAATCACATGAAAGAAGCAGGAGACAGAAAGACCTGGAGGGGAGAGGAACCCCACAAGGAGACCAACAGAACCAAGAACTCTGGGCACAGGGATCTTTTCTGAGACTGATATTCCAACCAAGGATCATGCATGGAGATAACCTAGAACCCCTACAAGGATATACCCCATGGCAGCTCAGTATCCAAGTGGGTGCCTTAGCAAGGGGAACAGGGACTGTCTCTGAGATGAACTCACTGGCTGGCTCTTTGATCACCTCCCCCTGCAGGGAGAACAGCCTTACTTGGCTACAGAGGAGACAATGTAGCCAGTCCTGATGAGACCTGATAGGCTAGGGTTAGAGGGAAGTGGAGGAGAACCTCCCCTATTAGTGGGTTTGGTGAGGGGCATGGGAGGAGATGAGGGAAAAAGAGTAGGATTGGGAGGGGACCAGAGAGGGTGCTACAGCTGGGATACAAAGTGAATATACTGTAATTAATAATTAAAAAAAACAACAAATTAAACAAAAGAAAAAATACTTATTCCACACTGGGTATTAGCATCTGACATGAATGTTTACACATTCTACCCAGTCCTGTAGATTGACTAGCAAGCATCTTCCTCAATTGTCTTTCTTTTCATGATTACAATATAAATCCAACTGTGCCAATAATTGAGTCATTTACCACTGCCTAAGATAATTATTTCTGATAACCTCACCTGAATCTTTTCTTAAAATAATATGAATAACTAAACTTATTTCTCCAAACATCGCCTGAAGAATTTACTTTTACTTTTATACTTCTTATCTGTCATTTGAGATACAATGAAGCAACATTCCGTTTTTTACTAATACAAGCATACTATGTACAGCATTAAGTATTCTCTCATAAAGAAGTTATTGTTTTTCCCTTCTTCTAGCATCTAGTAAGAAAATAGACTCATATTGAGGACAAGATTATAAGATAAGGTAAAAAGTTTAGTCAACATTTTTGAAGATAGGGAATGTATGTTATCAGTTCTGTGGCTTATTGTCTTTCATTAAACTACCTAAAGCCTGATATTAGAATTATCACTTTCTTTTTTTTTCTTTTTTTTATTTTTATTTTTTATCAGTTACATTTTATTAATTCTGTATCCCAGCCGTGCCCCGAACCCTCGTTCCCTCCCAGTCCCTCCCTCCCTCATCACTACTGTGCCCCTTTCCAAGTCCACTGATGGGGGGGACCTCCCCCCATTCATCTGATCCTGTTTTATCAGGTATCTTCATTGAGTTCCTGTTAGAAATAGTCCTTGTTCCCCTTTCAAACAGTAAGTACTGTACTTAGCTTTAAAATATTCTGTTTGTTGATGACTTTTATACCATCCTGTTGACACTCTTTATTTCTAGTTTCATGGTTATTTTCTATTCCATAATAGGATATTTAATTTCTACCTGTATCTATAACCATTAATTATATGAATTGTAGCAATTTTATGTTTTAAACAATAGTCTGGAATTGTCCCAAAGCTGGGTCTTGTGCTGTTCCCAGTCATACTTTGCAGGTATTCACCTTGGCTAAGAAATGTCAGAAAACATTTTCACGGATTGTATTTCTGCCTACTACCTCCTAAGAAGCTTATAATCACCTCCACTCTTTCTTCAATGGCTCAGATTGCTCTATACTATGAAAAACCTTTAACAATGTGGTCAACATCTAGTTGTTAGGATTATCTCTAACCATATCAACAGTGCCTGTAGATTACTTGACAATTTTGGTTCATTAGATGGACAGAAGAATCGCATGTGATAAAGAATGTTTGCATGTTAGTGAAAGGCACTAAATGTTTACTACTATGCATGTATGGGGGATATAAAATATTTATCATCTTTCCTTTCAATGTGTATAAAACGAAGTCATCTGTTACATCAAAATCAGCATGGTATATATCAAAGACTATGTTGATTTGTTCTCATAAACACTCTGTCAGGCACACCTGGAGCTTCAACACAGTTGTTTCATAAGCTTTGATTCAGTTGTGTTTTAAATCATAGTAGGAAGAATTAAATGATGAATCTCCCTGTTGGTAACATTTTCACATTTTTCTGTGATTTTGTTCAGTTTGTTATATTGCATGAAAGAAACAATTTCAGAGGATGCCACCCATGCAGCAACTATTATAATTTCTAGCAAATTTGTTGACAACTACTAAGCATACATATTCCAATTATGTGTCTGCAAAGAACAAAAATGGCCACTACATTGTTTTTTGGACCTAAGATAGCTTCTTGGATGTTGGCCAGGCAACTTTGATGATTGGATTCTGTGTGCCCATGAAGATATAATACTAATTAAATGTCTATGAATATAACTTTTTATATATTAAGTATATATTTATGTAAGTATATATACATATATATCAAGTGATCCACTGAATACTATTTTTATTTTATTGCTTTTTATTATGTAATTATTTAAATAAGCAACCATACATTGAATAGATAAGAACTCCACTATTCTACGAAATCACTATAATATGAAAAGAACTTTCATGGTAAATTTTCTTCTTTAAGACAGTTTTTTTTTTTCCGGTTTAAAAGTAATAAACAAAAACTATTTTAAATGTGTCTATCTTCAATATTTAGCTCATTAAGTATTAATAAACGTTGTATAGCCATTACAAATTACCATTTTTACTATTTATCTACGTTATTATGAGGTTCACAATACATATATATCATTGCTCCCATCTTTATTTTACATTATGGAAGGAAATGAGCCTTCCCTCTGCCTCTTCTTGTTTTCTGTTTCTGGATTGACTCACATATAGAGGTTACGGTTTTCTTGCAGGGTCTCTTACGGTTAGCCTCTGATGACTCCCAAGACTATTGCTGTTCTCATCACCGTGAAAACATCTTCATGACCTTGTGCATTAACAATTTGGTGAAGAGTCCTCCACACAAGGCTGCTGTTAGTGGTCTTCACCCTGTTTCAAGATATGGTTAGCAGTATCTATGTACATTTTTGTTGTTACATCTGGGGAGATGTAATTGATAACACATGTGTAATAGCTAGAAATGTAATGATTATCCATTTCCATAGTAAAGAAAATACTTTAATAGTGAGATGGTTTTGTCTATACCTTCCAAAAAAAGCAATCAAATATTCACATTTCACAAAGCCATAGTATACACCCTTCTAGGAATATTCAACTCTCTAAAAGGTTTGTCAGATTTCTTTACCACTGTTACTGTGGTCATTTGGCAACTGTTATCACATTTAAGAGAGGCCATAAGCTTTCCAAACATCAAAATATTACATGTGTAGCATATTAAAAACAGGTTCAGGGACTCTTACCAAGATGTCTTCCTGAGGCAGTTAATAGTATATCATATATGTTTACTCTATTTCTTCTAGGGTTTTGGTCTATCTTTTTTTTTTTTCTTCTCAATGCAGTTTATTCAGGAACCTTGAACAATCTTCTGACCCTGGGGAAAGCCAGCCCACAGCTTAAATAGCCTCTGGGTAGCCAACCCCAGTGTTTTAAGCTCAGAACATCAGTGTTTCTCTTTCATTTGTAGAGATGCCAGCGATGTACATTAGCTATGTCTGGAAGCTTCTTTGTGGTTTAGTTTCTGTCTTCCCTTGCCAGTTCCAGCACCTTCCCAGTTGAAGAAGCTGGTGTTTCATCACTGTTCTTACTTGTTTGTTATAAGAGATGGAATCACATTCCTGGGAGGGCAAACATCATCATGACTACTCTTTGCCTATCTTTTACCCATAGCCTTCAAATAACAGAGTTGATGAAGTGCTAACAAGGCAGATGAACCACTTTCACAAACACAGAAGCTTCTGGGAAACCTTAATACTTCTCAAGTGTATCTACAAAGAAAAATCCATCTAAAACTCACTCCCCTTTCAAAACCCCAAATTCACCATGGAATAATTGAGTAGTCTAATGTTTTCAACTTTGCTGAGTTTTTGTCACATTTATAATATAGGACTTTTTTTCTCTGAAAGGGTGGGTCTTTGGTTTGACCAGACATTAGTTAAGCATTTCTTCAATGTTTGCTCTATCTACTCACCCTTTACGCTTGCACATCTTGTAGGGAGGGTATATACCCAAAAGACACTCCATCATACAATAAGGACACTTGCTTAACTATGTTTATAGCAGCTTTAGTCACAATAGCCAGAATCTGGAAACACCCTAGATGTCTTTCTACCAAAGAATGAAAAAACAAAACAAAACAAAACAAAAAAAAAACAAACAAAAAACCAACAACAAAAAACGATGACACATTTACACAATGGAATTCTACTCAGCTATTAAAAACAAAGAAATCATGAAATTTGCAGGCAAATGGATGGAACTAGAAAATGTCATCCCAAGTTAACTCAGATCCAGAAAGACATACATGGGATGCAGTCAGTTATAGGTGGATTTTAGCCATATAGTACAGAATAAACACAATATGAGGTGCAGACCCAAAGCAGATAAGCAACATGGAGGATATAAGGGAGGATGCATAAATCTCACTTGGAAAGGGAGATAGAATACACAAGATAGTGGCAGAAGAGAGAGAACAAGGTGGGAGATGGGGTGCAGAGAGTTAAGTGGATTGAGATCAGACCTGGGAAGAAGAGGGAACAAGGACAGAAAGCCTGTAGAGAAAAAAGAAAAAGAGGGTGGGGGTATCTCTGTGATAAGCTAGAGACCTAAGTCAGGGTAAGCTCCTGGGAGGATATGAAGGGTACTCAAGCTGAGACTCCTAGTAGCAGAGGCCAAAGAGACTGAAGAGGTGAAGAGGACACCCACTACAAAACTAGTCTTCTAACAGAGGGAGAGGAACCCCAACCCTCCCCCCCCCGCACACACACAAAAGAAAGAAAGAAAAAAGAAAAGAAAAAAAAAACTTCCACCCAAATTTACCCTGCCTACAAGATGTGCAGGGATAAAGATAGAGCATACAGAGCAGAGATTGAAGAAATGGCCAACCAATGCCTGGCTCAACCAAAGGAAACCATATTTTAAACAGAAGTACATCCTTGTAGCTCTAGCATTACCTATAAGCTACAGACCATTATATTAAAGTCACATTAAATACATATAAAAATACTCCCTGACTTAAACAAACAAATAAAAATAAAAACCTTCTGAAGAAGATGAAAATATAAATTCACCATTGTCATTGTATCTTCGTTTCACAGTCTTTGTGGTTTCTTTTTCGGTCTGAATTCTGAAATATCAGAATAGCACAAAGAAATGAGTGTCTTTTACCTGAATGTCTCCCTTAGTGTATAAAAAAAAAAAAAGAATTTCTGCAGTCACGACTTTGGAACATGCCTCACACGGACAGTATAACCTCACCCTGGTGAGATCACTTAGGGTTGCAAGAAAAGATTATCTGCCTGTTTAAAGAATGCAAAGTCAGGAAAAGCAAGGTCTCAACACTCAGCCAAGGTTTACTAAGCGCAAAGCACACAAAAGAGACAGATTCCTCACAAGTGAGAAGAGGACACAAAGCTCAAAACCAGAATCTTGTATGTTGGCATGGGGTGAGTTCACGCTCAGAATTGCCTAGTTGGAGACACGACAAGAGCTTAGATAATCCAAGTAAAGAGAAGTGCCTTAGGTATGGTTTTTAATATTGTGAAAAGATAGGATCAAGAGGAACTTGTAACTGATATAGAAGCCAAGAAGGACTGCTTACTGGCTTATGTGATGGTTTCCCCTGCCTGCTTTCTGACAGCACTGAGGATCAGCAGAAAAGGAGTTTCTCTGACTACTGTGAGCAGGACCTCTCACATTAATCAACAATCAAGAAAATACTCCACAAGCTTTTGCACCAGGTAAACTTTCAATTGAGGTTTTTTTCTTCCTAAATGACTCTAGCTTATGTCAAGATGACATACAACTAGACAGGACAAAAGGGTAGCTGCTTGGTTTCCCAGGTGCCCCACTCCCTAATAGAAGACCTGAAAATCCCATCAAACCTTCTTTACAACAGGATGATCTCTGTGCTTGTGCGGGCAAGCAAGAAGTCAATCATATTAAATGCTTAAATGAAAAGTACATCAATTTCCCCAGAGCCTCTGCTCCTTGTCTGTCTTCCTTTCAGGACTCTATTTACCTTCTAGTCCCTCAAGTACCCCATGAAGAAGCTATAATTACATTTTCATTGACACCCAGGTCCAGGTCTTATGGATTTTTTAATAGTCTTTTGTTGGAGAATATCTTCTACCAAATATCCTAGGTTCTGTGCTTTGTGCATTGTCACACATGATATACAGAAGATATTTTCAGAAAAGATACCTTTGATCACACATGAAAAGTAGTTGGAAATTAAGTACATCAGTATAAGGTACAGGAAAAACCTGAATTTCCTGATTCTACAGGAAATTCAAGAGCATAAGTGGTGTCAGGGCTATGACTTCCCTGAGAGATGACAAGCATTTATTTATTTTAATTGTCTTGTATTAGTCAGTAGTTATAGATTTAAACACTGCTGTATAGAAGGAATAGTGACACTCCAGGAAAATAACAAAGCAAGATGATTTCCTTTGATGACCACAATTTTTAAGAGTTAACAGAAGCAAATACACAGCAACTGGTGTGTGGCTATAATGACATGATGAATGAGCACATGTGTAAAACATATCACAAATAGGAAAAAACAAATCGGAATACCCCAGACAGTCTCTATTAAGGTTTGCACTTATATTGCTCCATGGATGAGAAGGAAGGCTCCTTGTCTTCAGTGGGGCTGTTGAAGTGATATGAGGTGAAACAGAAGTGTTAGGTAGTGCCTAGGTCAAATATGCTTTTCAAGGGTAGGATACAAAATGGATTTTATCTTGGTTGTGAATGGAGGTATTTCAAAAAATTTAGGATCAGAGATAATTTGACAGTTCCCGTATTGTTTATTTATTACAGTTTATTATTTATCACATTGTATCTGGGCTATAGCCCCCTCCCGGTGACATTTCCCTTTTAAATTCATTTGTTTTAATTTTTTATTATTATCATTTATTGCATTTTATTCAATTTGTATCCTGGCTGTGGCCCCCTCCCTGGTCTCCTCCCAATCCTACCCCCTCCCCCAATGCTCCTCCTCTAGTCCACTGATATAGGAGGTCTTCCTTCCCTTCTATTTGACCCTAGCCTATCAGGTCTCATCAGGACTGGTGGCATTGTCTTTCCCTGTGGCCTGGCAAAGCTGCACCCTTGAGTGGGCAGTGATCAGAGAGCCTGCCACTATGTTCATGCCAGAAAAAGTCCCTGCTCCCCTTACGAGGGACCCACTTAGAGATTGAGTCTATGGGCTACATCTCAGCCGGGGTTTTAGGTATCAAGGCAGAGGCTGAGACTCATAGCCAAACTGTGGGCAGAGTGCAGTGAATCTTAGGAAAAAGGGGAGATAGAAAGTCCTGGAGGGGACAGGAGCTTCACAAGGAGACCAACAGAGCCATAAATGTTGAGCCCTGGGAGCCCTGAAGAGAATGATATGTCAACAAAGGACAGTGCATGGAGAGGACTTCAATACATTTTAAAAGAGAATTAATAAACCTTTGTTACTAAAACCAGAGCCTTAAAAAGAGCACTACAAAGTGTTTTCAAGGAGAGTAGGCCACATTCTCTTGTCTAAACTCTAAAGATTTTAATATTGAAGAAAAAGGAATATGTGAAAATATTTTAGAGTTTAGAAACCCAGAAGACTGGCTAGACAAATCATTCACTTTGACATGAATCTATCAGGAATAATTTGACTTACACTGGAACAACCTGAAAAACATACCTTGTCATATTGTCAGTTGTGGAGGTACATGTCAACCCCATTTCACTCTCCTAAGCATCATGTGTCTTCTTACTGATACTACAAAACATTCTGCCTGAACAGAAAAGTACCTATATTATCTAGTAAAATGTCCCATAGACAACCACGTTTCAATAAACGTGGCTTATTGAAGACATAAGGTGTCTTGACAGACTTATTTACCAAAAAATAGAAAAAATACAAAATAAAATTCTGATCTTTCTATTATTTCAGTTAATGATACTCATTACAATATAATTTATTAACCTGAATATTTTATTAAGCATATCTTAGGAAGTTCTAAAAGTAACTGTTAAATTTAAATGCCATCAAACCCAATCGAGATACATCATTTTTATGTTGTTATATTTTTCCATTTTCGGCTAAGCTCCTATCATACATTAATAATCTTACTTTCAAGAAGGATATTCTTTTAATTCAATATCATAAACTACTGCCAATCTTTATATACAGTATGTGAAATGCTAACTATTGAACAAAAAATATTAAAAGAACATCTTTTTGATATTTTAAATGTATACTCTTTTTGGTACTTATATGTAACTAATTTCAAATTTGGTTATTTCAGTGGACCTTCCCACCCCAAGGGAGGAGCAGCCTTGCTAGGCCACAGAGGAGGACAATGCAGCCAGTCCTGATAAGATCTGATAGACTAGAGTCAGATGGAAGAGGAGGAAATGAGGGAGGAAGGTAGGATTGGGAGGGGATGGAGGAGGGGACTACAGCTGGGATACAAAGTAAACAAACTGTAATTAATAAAAATAAATAAAAAATTAATTAAAAAAGAAAGATATGTAACATGCCATATTTAACTTTAAGCAAAAGTATATTTTCTATGTATAGAAATGTGCATGGCATATATAACCAATATCATTATAATTACTAAATATATTTTATTTAATTGACACTGTAATACTATAATTACTTAATATTTTCCATAATTTTATTGTGTTCAATTAAAACTAGTTGGCTGTGCTACGTCCTAGCACACTCAGAAATAGGTTGGCATAGGGAGTTCTAAGAAAACATGAGATGCACAGTTTTAAAAATTATAATATTAATAAAAATTTAACCATATAAAGAAAAGAGAAATGAAACTCCTTCTCCCCTGACAGAACATTGATATTCTGAACTTAATGATTCTCAAGAAGATTTTGGCGTCTCAGGTTGCAAACAGATCAATGATCATGAATATGTAATCTAAGCCATAGAATTTTCAAGTGAACTGTGAAATAAGCAAAGTTTCACAGATGATGGAGAAAAAGAAAAAGAGGACATATTTTGTAACCATGTTTTCCCTGCAATTTCTCTCATCAGGTGTGAACTGATTCCCAAAGTTACACAATAGCTGCAGTAAGGTTCCACTGCCTAGAGACAGAACAGAACATACAGTATGCCTGCACATTATGTAATTCCATAGCATAGAGAAAGAAAATCCCCCTCTCTGTGGACTTGGAAAGGGGCATAGGAGGAGATGAGGGAGGAAGGGTGCGATTGTCAGGGGGTGGGGGAGGAGGCCACAGCTGGGATACAAAGTGCATAACCAGTAATTAATATAAAAAATAAAAATTTATTTAAAAAAAGAAAAACAAAACAAAAGAAAAAAACTGCTTTCCAATATGATTTTTATTGAGTATATATTTCCTACAGACAGCAGCCATAGCTGTCAGACCCCTTTCTGTCATTTATGATATCGTTTTCATATAGTTCAATGTAGAGCCAGGATTTTTTTTAATGAATAAAGTAGTCTGGCTTATGTTATCCAGTTTTTAAAATAGAGATGAGGTACTTCATGATTGGATTGTGGACTTATGAAGAGACACAATGAAGTCTTAAATTCTATCACCCTAAAACTAGACTTAGCTTGAAATAAGCTTGACAGTGATACAGTTATGTTTAAGTGGGTTTATTAGATGAGGAGTCAATTGATATGATGGGTATCTTATGGGAGAGAAAAAACAAACAATTGTCTAAACTTACAGGCTTGTAGGCAAAATAATAAAGATAAGGATAGAAAAGGCAGATACTGAATCTGGATCTTTCTGTGCCACAAGCCAAAAAGCTTGTGAGTAGTATCTACTAGAAACTATACTAGCTGATCTGCTAGAAACTGGAAATGACAGGGAAGGAGCCTTCCTCAACAGATTTCAGTTCACCAAGAGACTGTAACTAAAACTTATTAACTGTTCCCAGAGCTATCCAGATTGATTGTGGGCCTTCATTAGTGTCTATGAGAAAAAGTGTTACAGGACCATCAGAACTCTGAGGATTAAACGAGGGACCACTACAACTAAGGGGATCAATGGCCAAAACAATAAAGTTTTTATTTTGCTCACTTAAATTTTAATAAGACAATTAAAAGATATATCAGTCACAGATTCCAGACAATTATCTGGGATATTCTAATCAGCCTTTTTTTTTTTTTTTTTTTACATTTTCAAAACACAAGCTTACAGCTGTTTGAAATATTTTGTTGTTGTTGCTCTTGGGCTCTGCAAATATTTTGATTTGTTTTGCCAACATTTTTTATCACAGTTTATTCACTTTGTATCTCAGCTGTAACCCCCCCCTCTTGTCTTCTCCCAATTCTGTCCTCTCTCCCTATTATCCCCCTGCCTCTCCCCCAGTCCACTGATAGGGGAGGTCTTCCTCCTCTTCAATCTGATCCTGGCCTATTAGGACTGGCTACATTGTCTTCCTCTGTGCCCTGGTAAGGCTCCTCCTCCCTCAGGGGGAGGTGGTCAAAGAGCCAGCCACTGAGTTCATGTCAGAGACAGTCCCTGTTCCCATTACTAGGGAACTCACTTGGACACTGAACTGCCATGGGCTATATCTGAGCAGGGGTTCTAGGTTATCCCCATGAATGGTCCTTGGTTAGAGTATCAGTCTCAAAAAAGACCCTTGGGCCCAGATTTCTTGGTTTTGTTGCTCTCCTTGTAGAGCTCCTGTTCCCTCCAGGTTTTTAAAATATAAATTGTATTACTTGACTTAAATGTACATCAGTGTGTTGAAGGAAATTATCATCAACATATTTATGGACTTATTATAACATAAATATTTATGGACTTATTTATGGACTTATTATGGACATATATTAGTCCATAAATAGCTATCTTTGCAATGGAAAGTGTGAAGATTCAGTAGCTGCTTAAACCATGAACCTGGGTATCCCAGAATTCCCACACTGAAGTGCATCTCTGTGCTACTGTCAGTGATGCTGTTCAGTCTGGGGTGGTATCCCTGTCCTTAGTCCTTAATCTTTGTGAGGCATGATACTCTTTGGAAATAAAGAGGATAAATATATTTTCAGAAAGATTTCATCTTTGCATTATTCTAAGAAAGTTCTTAGAACTAAGCAAGAACTCTGAAAAGACAGTACTGTTTATCAAATAAAACTATTCCCAAAATATTTTCACCATTTCAATGGAAGTCAAAATGAAATATCCCATTATGTAAAATACACACAAACAAAAGTTGAACTACCAAGCTATAAAAACACAGGTAACCTTAAATGCATGTTATATAGTGATATAAGTGAACTAGAAAAGACTAGAGGTGAAATGATTTAAATTGTGCAACAATCTAGAGGATAAGCAACATATAGAGACAGTAGATGATATGATCTAAAAAGACAAGAAGGGAGCAAAAGATTACAGTGTAAGTTCACAATTAGAAAACACTGTGGTTGATAATATAAAGGAAACTGTATGCATGAACTCATCCAGTGGCACAGGGAGTATAGCACCAAACTGGAGGCAGCAGCTACAGCTAGACGTACTTTCCACGTGCCTGTGCAAGCATAATTTCCCTGGAACAACCATGCCTCTCTGACAGCAAACCTTGACAGTGAAAATCTAATATGTGTGTGCTGTAGATGGCATAGGAGTTTCTAAATATTCTAATGAGTTTTTCTGTGAAATTTAAATCACACTAAAAATAAACTATCAAAAGTAGACTCATACATATACCATCACTGTTCACACCTTCGAACCAAGAGTTTGGGGTTTTGTTGAACTTAAGTTCTGCAGTTAAAAAAGAAATGGTAAATGCAATCTGATGCCTGAAAAGTGGGATTAAAAAGCAACCAGGTTGATGGAAAATAATACTTTTCTCCATCAGGAGTCAGAAAGAAATGCAAAATTTGAGTGTAAATATATAGATAATGAAGGAAACAATACCAGGAATAATAATAATAAAAAAGCTTTCTTTAATTTTTAAAAAACTGACATTCATTGTGATTGTAAGATGAATGTGGTTTGGTTTAGTTATCTGGAAGGTAAATATGCATATCTGCCTCGATTTTTGAAACATTTATCAAAGTTCACAATCCTCTGATTATTTCAGAAATCAACAAAACCATCTGGTGTGTTCTTATTAAAAGATGTATATTTTTTAAAAAATGTTTGTATTTAGAGGAATTTTAATACAGCAGGATGTCTGCTTTGGCTGGAATACAGACAAGACCTTAGTACACACCTTTAATTCCTCACAATGAAGGTAAGATTGTTTGTAGAAAGAAGCAACCATGTTTGAAAGTGATGTCTGATTGAGGCTGCAGACAAAGTGACAAATCAGAGAAAGACTTGAGAAAATGAGTCAGAGATAGGATACACCAAATTCTCACTAGCAGAAGGAGGCAAGAGAAGCTACTTGAGACAGCATGTTGGGGGAGAAAGCAGTTTTACTGGGGCAATTGTACAGAAACAGGTTGAAGAGAAAACACTCTAGATTCAGGTAAAGAGAGAATGAGCCAGAGAATGAGAAGGACCCAGAAGTTTAGAACAGATTGCTAACCTTACTTTGAGGCCAATCAGAGCAATTAAGTCAGAAGCTGAAAAAAGCTAGTTTGAATCTATCAGCTTAGAGAGGAGTTTGGGCCAGAAGAGATAACTCAGCCAGGCAGAATTCATGAAGAGCTGGAAAGGTTGAGCTTATTCAGTATAAGTCTCAGAGACTGAAGATTCTATGTCTGAATTAGATTGTATGGAGGCTAGAAGCTTCCAGGACTAGGCCTGGGTTAGCAGACAAGGCAGTAAGCACTCCAGACAACTACATCTGGAGAAAAGTTACTTTTTCAAAAATTATTATTTAACCTTTGAAAATTATATACAGTACATTTTAATCATCTTCTTTTCCCTCCACCAACTTCTGCCAGACCTTACTAACCATCTAACCTTATGTTCTTTCTCTCTTATAAATACATTTTAAAAGAAAAAAATATTAAAAAGTAAAGAAAAACATTGAGTTTAGCTTGTTTTGGCCAAATATTTCTGAGTGTGGAGCCTTCCCTAAAATGTGGTTTATATAACTGGTGTCCATTCATTGAAAAAAACAAAAAACAAAAAACAAAACTTGATTTCCCACTTTCAGAGTCTATCCTTTATGAATACCTTCTTGGCAAAAGGTGGAATTTTTGTGAGTTATGACTTTCTTTCCTCTGTGCTAGAATGCCAGTCATCTAGTTTGAGCACATGCAGATTCTGTTGTTGTAACAGCTTCTGTGAGTTCATATGTGAATTCATCTTTAGTGTTTCCTTAATGGCATCCAACACCCCTGGCTCTTAAAATCTTTCTGCGTTGATTCCATGAGCCTTAAGAACAGGCTTCTGATAAAGGCATCCCATGTAGAGCTGAGCATTTCATGGTCTCTCATTCGCTCCACTTTGTCCTCTTGTGAGTTTCTCTTTAGCTATCATCTACAGCAAATGGGTTGAGAGATCCAGTGATCTACATAATATAGAAAGTATTGTGAAACAAAGAACATAAAATTGATTGGCCAAAGAGGTATTATTATCCAGTCAGAATTGGTCAAGGGGAAAAACGATCAAAATATACTGTAAATTGTCCTTGATAATAAAAAAAGAATTCTTTTTACCATGTTCCTTTAACAGAATAATTATATAAGGTTTCCTCTGGGGCCATTGACCTATCTGTCCACAGTGTCTTGATATCCTTGACAATGTTGTATGTGCAGTAACAGGTGCCACAGAAAGGAGGGTCAGATCAGATGCATGTGGAGAAAACTCCTATTGTTTTCCTCCTCAGATGTGTGCACAGTCAAAACTTTAACCACCCTAATGTTTAACACCTTCACTTTTGAAAGTGGAAATTATTGAACAAATCTTTTTTCTGCACTGTCTTGCTGGATGTTATAACTGTTTATTATTTACCTAGAATTTTTATTTACTCAGCTGTCGAATGAATATCCCATTCTCTATTTCTTACTACGTGAATGGATTTTATTGGATTTATAGCAGTTTAATTTTAACTGCATGAGCTTTTTTTTCTGCTTAAATTATTTTTAAATTGCCACTCTATGGATTTTTTCTAGTTTACACTAAGGTTAATAGCAGCATGCCCATTGTTTGTCATTTTAATGCCTTTTAATTGTCCTGTGGTCAATAGAAACAGATGCTCAATGTGTCTTTCTTGTACTTTGTCTAGATTTAACAACTATAATGGGAACTTTAAAACTTCTAAGAAAGCTAATAGTCAATATTCAATAAACTACACACTTTCTATATGTATTTTAACTTCGTTAAATGTCATGTGTTATAGAAGACGGTGGTACACTAGAATTAAGTAATGCCATGTTAACAGAAACCTATCATTCAAAAGTTACAGAATCTGAAGAAGTATATTAATTGTATAAATGTATTACTGACAGAAAGAAAAGAAAACCATAGAACAAAATATTGTGAGTGGACATCAACTCCTAGTAATCTTTTTTTTTTTTTAATATTACACATTCAACAATTTGGTTGATATGTTTATACAAACAGTCATTACACTTATTATCAGATGATTATATGTTAATAATGCACGGTAGATTTTATTCAAGAATTAAATTGAGGTAAAAAGATAGCTTAGCAAGATAGCATTCCAAGATGGCCGCGCCCAGCCAGTATGTATCTTAGGAGCAGAAGATCAGAGACTACAAAACTAGAAAGGTGGCTGGATCCAAAACGACTTTGTTGCTTCCTGGACTGAAGCAGACAATAAGGGGGTTGGAGAAGGTCAGATACTGCCCCCCCAACTCCATGGCCGTCTCTCTGACCCAGGAGTCACAAGCTGTGAGGCCCCTGTACTCTCCGCATACTCGAACAAGTGCAGGCCCCAGGTTCTGGGGACCCTCAAGGCAGGATCTGGATTCCAGGGACGGCTTCTGGAACTCCAAACCACTATTCTACTGTACCACTGGTCTCCGTGAGAAGATCAGGTAGACAATAAAATCATACTAAATCATGGATCCAAGATAGCAGAGTGTAGACAAATCTGAGTTCCAGGAGATTAGCATCTGCTAGGGCTGTGAGCCACTGTGCAGGACTTGCACCTGCCACTGGCAAGTAGAAGATGAGTATCTCCTAGGCCTGTAAGCACAACTCAGCCGTGGTCTAAAGCACTCACTGCCCTGTGGCTGCAAATAAGAGAAAACCGGCCCCGCCCCCACATCAGGGGTCCCTGTACTGCCACCAGAGGCAGCACCCCCTGCCCCAGCAGCCACCTGAGGAGCCTGCCCCCTCCACAGGCACACATGCCACTCCAGGAGCCCGAGGAGCTCCTCCCACAACTCCTCCACCCCAAGGCTGCTGGCCCAAAGAGCTTGAACTCACAAGGTTGTAACCAGAGAAGCCTTTGCCACCTGGAACAGCAGCTACCCACAATGCTTGCCTGCTAATGCACATATGCCCGGGCACCTGCCCTGCCAGACACCTGAGCCCACACCCATGCCCTTCATGGGATCTGTGTTTCAACACCCCTGCTCCTAAAGGCAACTATATCTGCACTCCCACCTTTTGAGGCATCTGTACCTACACCTCTCCCCTTTGAGGCACCGGATCAGGGGGAACCTGCCTTCTGAGGCACCCACCTCAGAGTGACTACACCCAAAATGACAGCACCCAGTCATGATTCCCTTGACCTATCTCACCATCCTAAAGACTACTCCAGACTCCAGAGATGGGAAGGTCCATATTTCAGCCACAGCTCTTCTAGTTGAGACCAGTAGGATCTCATCTGAGCATAATGACCCCGGAAAGCCAGATTCCAGGAACAAATAGCCAAGACTACTGAACAATCAGATGGCTAAAGGCAAATGTAAAAACACAAGCAACAAAAACTAGAACATCATGGCTCCACCAGAAAAACACCCCCCAAATAAACAAATAAACAAATAAATAAATAAAACAATGGATACTCTAAGGAAGCTGAAACACGGGCAAATGACCTTACATCTATGATTATGCAGTTATTTGAGGCATGTAAAGAGGAAATGAG
>REGO01000067.1:413095-430497 GCA_010120015.1 Rhombomys opimus
CAAACCAAAAAAAACACAAAATAAAAACCTGTGTTATTCTAAGTCACTTTATGACAGAACACTGTAGAAGATCCTGTATGTCCTCTACAGGAGAGAGACAGTTTAGAAAGTATAGTTGGTTCTAGTATAAAAACTTAATTAGAAATGAATTTGGAGCCCACAAAGATAGATTATTCCATAATTATTTATTAAAAATTTTTCTTTTTTTCTTTATTATTTTTATATTAATTACAATTTATTTACTTTGTGTCCCAGCTGTAGCCCCCTTACTCATTCATTCCCTCCCAATCCCACCCTCCTCCCTAATCTTCTTCCTGCCCCTCTCTAAGTCCACTGATGGAGGAGGTCCTCTTTCCTTCTGATCCTAGCTTATCAGATCTCTTCAGGGCTGGCTACAGTGTCCTTTTCTGTGGCCTAGCAAGGCTGCTCCTCCCTTGGGAGGTGGGGTCAAAGAACCAGCCATTGAGTTCATGTCTGAGACAGTCCCTGTTCCCCTAACTAGAGAACCCACTTGTATACTGAGCAGCGATGGGCTATATCTGGGCAGGGGTTCTAGGTTATATGCATTCATGGTTCTTGGTTGGAGAAACAGTCTCAGAAAATACCCCTGGGCCTTGATATATTTGGTCCTTGTGGAGCTCCTGTCCTCTCCATGTCATACTAACTCCCCCTTCTTTCATAAGGTTCCCTGCACTCTGCCCAAGGTTTAGTTATTAGTCTCAGCATCTGCTTTGATACACTGCTAGGAAGAGTCTTTTGGGGGCCCTCTGTGGTAGGCTCTGGTCCTGTTATTTGTTTTCACCTATTTATAATGTCCATCCCATTTGTATTTCTACCTGAGGATTGATCATCTTACCCCGGGTCCTCTTTTTTGTTTATCTTCTTTGGTTGTACAGATTTTAGTATGTTTATGCTATCTTATAGATTTAGTACCCACTTATAAGTGAGAATATAATGTGTGTCTTTCTGTTCCTGGAGTACCTAACTCAGAATGCTCTTTTCTAGGTTCCACCATTTGCCTAAAATTTTCATGATTTCCTTGTTTTTAATTGCTGAGTAGTATTCCATTGTGTAAAAGTACCACAATTTCTGCATCCATTCCTCAACTGAGGGGCATCTGGGTTGTTTCCAGGTTCTGGCTTTTATGAGTAGAGTAAAGCTGCTACAAACATGGTTGAGCAAATGTCCTTGTTGAGTACTTGAGCATATTTTGGATATATGCCTAGGAGTGGTATAGCTGGATCTTGAGGAAGCAATATTCCAAATTGTCTGAGAAAGCATCAGATTGATTTCCAAAGTGGTTGTACAATTTTACATTCCCACCAGCAATGGAGGAGGGTTCCCCTTTCTCCACAACCTCTCCATCATGTGTTGTCACTTGAGTTTTTGATCTTAGCCATTCTGATGGGTGTGAGGTGAAATCTCAGGGTCGTTTTGATTTGCATCTCTCTGATGGCTAAGGATGTTGAGCATCTCTTTAAGTGTTTCTCTTCCATTCTGTATTCCTCTACAGAGAATTCTCTGTTCAGCTCTGCACCCCATTTTTAATCATATTGCTTGATTTGTTGGTTTTTAACTTCTTTATATATTCTGAATGTCAGCCCTCTGTCAGATATAGAGTTGATGAAAATCCTTTCCCTAATAGATCCATATTTATCACCCTGCCAAAACTAAAGTCCAAGTGGATCATAGACGTCAACATAAAACCAGACACTCTAAATCGTTTAGAAGAAAAAGTAGGGAAATGCATAGAACTCTTTGGTACAGGAGACAACTTCCTGAACAGAACACCAACAGCACAGGCTCTAAGAGCAACAATCAAAAAGTGGGACCTCATGAAACTGAAAAACTTCTGTAAAGCAAAAGATATTCCGTCAGAACAAAATGAAATTTTTTTCAAGGAAAAGAAAAAATACATTTCATTTCTGAAGGACATAACAGTGAATTTTTTTCTTCCATTTACAGGCATAGTGTACAAAGAAAACTGGGTATCTCTAAGGTTGTAATCTATTATAAATAATTTTATATACAGTGTATTGTGCTGAAAACCTCATATGAACTGTCTACTTTGACTCTTAGACCAGTCCCATGAGGTGGATATTATTATTATCATCCCCATTTTAAAAAATGGAAATTGTACATTAGCAAGGCGAAGCAATTTGGCACATGTCAGGGAGCAATTAAACTGGCATTCTAATAGACTATTGTGGAGAAGGATGAAGAAACCATGGCTAGAATAAAAGACCTGCTGTGGCTACAAACACAGGCTTGTTTACTTTGGGAGAAGTACAAGATACCCAAATTCTCTGAGGATCTGGGTGTGCATAATGTCTCCCTTGCTAATACACAAACTTTAGAATATATATCAGAGAACCATCTTGGGGAAAATATTAGAATCCAGAACACAGATTCCCAACGGACAACTGAGCAATTGTGAAGGCAGAATTCATCCCCTGAGGCCTTAAGGGCTAGTGACTGTCTAGAAGGTGATATGCAGAAAAGTTTTTGCTGGTTTCAATGTGGCACACAGTACTTACCCATCTACACTTAAAAGTTGTTGTCACTCTGAACCCATGGTCAGTAGAGGCTACAGATGTTTTCTGAAGCTGGAAAATATTAGCAACAGGGAAAGGAGGAAATGTGTAATCTTCATCCTCTGGAAAATCAAATTTAGATGAACATTAAAAAGTTATAATATTTTAAGTTTCATAGAAGTGTTTAACTAACCACTGGCAAAGAAACGTTTAGATTTCTGAGGTGTTTGTGTGCAAAAGACAGACTCAAAACGTCATCTTGATTCCAGTGTTTAACATGATTTTGTGATATTTTTCTGTAGTTGTACTCTCTCAAGTCTTAAAAAGGTGATGTAATTATTCTGAATACAATAAAAAGTTTACGGATTTTGATTGAATTAAATTTTGTTTGCTTTTTTGAAGAATTATTTTTGAGACAAGTAATTACTTTGTAGCTCTGACTGAACAGAAACTTTCTAATGCAGAGCAGGCTGGCCCTGGCCTTGTGCTAATCTTCCTGTCTCTGCATCTGGTATGCTGGGATTATAGTATAATATTACAGCCTTCAAAGGTTGTATATTTAAGGCAAAATGATTACTTTAAATGAAGATATATGATGAAAAACATCCTTTAGAGGTATTATCTTCAGGTAAATATTTATGAATAAATCTATAGGACACTTACTTTTACATGTTTGTCTTCTTAAACTATAGTTACCTCATTCCTCTCCATCTCCTTCCTCCATTGCCTCTCCCATTCCTGCTCTTCGCTCTCTCCCATATTCACTAATAATAAATTTTCAGAACTATTGAGCTTAATAAACTCTAAAGATCACTTAATACTTTAGTGGATTTTTTTTAATCAAACCTGACGAACTTCCTAACTTTCCTAGCTGGCGCACTAATGATTTGTTGACCCTTGACTTTACATGTGCTTATCTTTAAAACTGGAATACCAATTAATTTTATGATCCTCAGACACTCAAACTGCAATTGAATTATTCTCTCATCTTTGCTGGTTTCTCTTCTTGCAAGCTGCAGATATGAGCCTTTTGAGCCAGGCAAAATACAAGAGCGAATTTCAATAAGCTACTTTCTGTCTACTATCTATCTATCTATCTATCTATCTGTCTGTCTGTCTGTCTGTCTGTCTGTCTATCTATCTATCTATCATCCATCTATATGTCTACCTATGCATACACACATGCACACACACACACACACACACTCACACACTGTTCTACTTCTCTGAAGAAAACTACAAGCTAGTATAGAACATTTTGGAAATGTTCTTCTTACATAGATGACTAGAGCAATTCGGTGTATTGAATTTGGATACTGACCGCCCTGCTGATAGGTGTATATAATTTTCTATCTCTGGCAAAATTAACATAAAGTCCCTTATGTTTGTTATTTCGATCAGATAGAGCCCATCAGAAGTTTCTCTTACTCTCCTACAATTCTGAGTCAAGATGAATGAAAGCTGAATGATTGAATTGATTTCTGAAAAGATTACAAAAAAAAAACAAATAGAAAAATCATGAATCTACATTCAGATAGGATTGATCCCAGGGCGATGAATAAAAAGAATTTGATCCCCCCAAGACATACTGACTACCAGATAGATACCCAAATATCTGTAATAATTATAATAAGATTATATATATATATATATAAGTATATATAATAATTAGCAACATATGTTATATATAAAATAATAAATTATTTTGATTATATTTGCCTATAGAATTGTTATATATAGTGGCATTTATCTTATGTAAAGGAGCTTTGAAGTACTTGTATTCAATATGTGTGATTTCCCTTTTCCTCACTTTACTCAGAAATAAAATATACTTTAGTACCTAGAAGAGTTAGCATGACAACTATTTCAGTTTTTAAAATCCCTCAGAGGTGGCCTGGGAATATGCTACAAATACAGTATTGTTCTAAGGTGTCTTAAGCAAGATTATTTTTAACTCTTAGAACAAAAATGTGTAGCAAATTTTGTTAAGAAAAGTTAAGAGTTACCTAATTTTATTCTCACTGCACTGATTTCCCCAAGAATTTCCTTTATAAGTCCATGCATACAAACACTGTATCTGCTAGATGTTTCTAAACAAATTTAGTATGCATTTTTAAATTAATAATTTAGGTTAATATATATTTCCTAAAAGAGAACAGTATGAATGCTATGGTATCACATTCGACTTATTTTGAGGAAAGCTTAGCCAGAATTAAGATGTAGCCCATGGCAGTTTAGTGTCCAAGAGGGTTACATAGTAATGGGAACAGGGACTGGCTCTGACATAATCTGATTGGCCTGCTCTTTGATCACCTCCCCCAGAGGGGGGAGCAGCCTTACCAGGCCACAGAAGATGACAATGCAGTCACTCCTGATGATATCTGATAGACTAAGGTCAGAAAGAAGGAGAGGAGGATCTCCCCTATCAGTGGACTTGGGGAGCGGCATGCATGAAGAAGGAGGAGGGGAGGGTGGGACCAGGAGGGGAGGAGGGAGGGACTTATGGGGGGATACAAAGTGAATAAAGTAATTAATAAAATAAAATTAAATTAAAAATAGTAATAAATGCAGGAATGAAATTGTCACTATTTATGTATGATCTGAGCAGATTATATCATTTGAATATACTCTTAAAATATTCGAAATAATGGACTTCGTATTTTTATCTAATCTGTTCTTTGATTGTACATTAGCATGACTATACAGAAAATATAAAATGATACTTGAAAAATCTGTATCATTAACATTTGTAAGATTTTTAGCTAAATTTGAGGAAAGAGTGGTACATAATCATGAGTGCATATATATATGAATACTTAAAATATCTCCAAGTGGAGACTGAGCCCCCATGGGCTACATTTGTGCTGGGGTTCTAGGTTATCTCCATGAATGATCCTTGTTTGGAGTATCAGTCTCAGAAAATACCCCTATGCCCAGATTTTGTATTTCTGTTGCTCAGTTTTCAAATGGGTTCCCTAATAAAGGGGACAGGGCCTGTTTCTGACATGAACTCAGTGGCTGGCTTTTTGATCACATCCCCTTGGGGGTTGCAGCCTTGACAGGCCACTAATGTAGATGATGCAAACAGTCCTGATGAGACCTGATAGGCTAGGAATCAGATAGAAGGGAAGGAGGTCCTCCCCTATCAGTGGACTAGGGGAGGGGCATAGGGGAAATAGAGGGAAAGAGGGTGTGGCTTGGAGGAAACAAAGGAGGGGGCTATAGCTGGAATACAAAGTGAATAAATTGTAATAAAAAAGATTAACTGTGTTCATTTAAATTAATGATCCATGACGTAAGACATATAATCTAAAGTGTTTTCTTTATTTTCTTCACTGGTTCATTTTATAACCCATGAATGAAGAATGGAACAATACATAACATATGGCTATAAAAACTATGAAGGTTCCTGGAAGAGATTGACAATTCCTAGAGTATTATAATTTCCACTTAAGAACCAATGTGTTACTGCTATAAAAATAGTCATGTTTTCTGATCAAATCCAAAACTAAGATTCATTTCAAGTTTCCAATTTAATAAATTAATCCCCCAAAGTTGCTCTTTGAACTATTAGCAAGTGTACACATATGTACACACAATTAACATTGTTCAGTAAAATCTACATTAAGTACATATTACATTGTAATGGAGCACCAGCAGTAACTTCAACAGTACCAGTTATGTAGCAGTATTTAAATTAGAAGTTAAACTTCTCTATACTTTTTTCTCTTTCTTCTCATGAGTTTAATTAATATTTATTTTTTTTTTATATTTGAAGTATGTGGTGTTTAGCCAAGAGGGAACTGTGTCCTTATTAGAGTAAGTGTGGCCTTGTTAGAAAAAGTGTTTTATTGGACATGGGTTTCAGGGTTTCAAATGTAAGCAAGCCTCTTGGCAGCGAAGGACATGAAGACTGAGAAGGCCACCTTCAGCCTAGTAGGACTTACGGTGGTATGCCCTTCCCAGAGGATGTGCTGAGATAAGGATGCAGTGGAGACTGATGGAAAGTTGAAGGGATTCCTGGTCTACCTGGCAGCCACCCCATTGGAGAGAGCCAACCCTGACACTATTAATGCTACTCTGCTATGTTTACAGGCAGGCACCTAACATAACTGCTCTCTGAGAGGCTCCACCCAGCAGGGGATCTAAACAGATGCAGAGACTCAGAGCCAAGCCTCAGGCTCAGGGAGTCCTGTGGAAGAGTGGAAGGTGGAGGGAGAATAGAAGTACTCACAGGGGAGAAAAATGCCAAAAGGAGATCAACAAAGTCAAATCACTTAGGACCACTGGGGCTTACGGAAATGGAAGCACCAACCAAAGAGAAAGCATGGACTGGCATATACATATACATATACATATACATATACATATACATATACATATACATATACATATACATATACATATACATAGACATACATAGGATTCCTATACCCATGTAACTGATAGGCAGTTTGATCTTCATGTTGAGCAGGTACTGATCATCACATAGTCCCTGTTGCCTACTTTCAATCACTTCTACCTAATAGGGCTGCAGTGCCTGGCCTCAGTGAATGAGCATGAGCTTAGTCCTGAGGAGACATGATATGCGTGGTGGTTTGGTGGCAGGGGACTCCCTTTTCTGAGGAGAAGGGGAGGGAGGATAGGACAAATGGGATGGAGGGACTGTTTGGAGAGGAGGGGGCCTGTGATCAGGATGTAAAGTAAATATTTAAATTAAAAATGAATAAATAAAATAAAAAATTAGCTCAAACTAGGCCCAGTGTTTCTATGTTCCTACTGCCTGTGGATCCAGATGTACTATCAGCTCCTCTCCCCATCATGTCCCCTGTGTGCCATTCTGCTTCACACCATCAGGACGGTGGACTACATCTCTGAATTGTCATCAAGCCCCAATTAAATGCTTTCCTTTGTAAGAGAAGCTATGGTCATGGTATTTCTTTACAGAAAAAGAAAAAAAAATGACAAGACAGAGGATATATAGCCATAAAATTTATAGAAACATAAACACAATAATTTTGGTTTGAGGTAAAAAACAACAACACTGTCAGTTGATCAGCTATTTCTCATTATATGAAAATATTAGGAGCTAGAGAGATGGCTCCACAGTTAGCAGCATTTGCTGTTTTTGCAGAGGTGAGTGGTTTGTTTCCTAACACACACACATCAGCTCACACCATCCATGACTCCAGTTCCAGAGGGACTGATGTTCTCCTTGGTCCTCCACGGCACAAGGCACATATATATTTGCAGACACAATATTCTTATACATAAAAGAAGATTCTTAAATACAAAAATTATTGCTAAATTTGGTATATAAATTTACACAACAGAGACCGTGTAAGGATTAAAATGAAGAAAAAATGAGAAACTACCTACCTTAATTTGTTACTGACAACTAAGCAACCAGCTGACGTTTAACTATTTACTACCAAGGCTCAATGTTGGCACAATATTAATTATTTGAAATCTTGCTGTTTGAAATACAAGACATTGTCCTTCTAGGTACTATAAATGTAAACATACAATATCTTAGACTAATCAAGTTAATCCTAAAGTGATACCTTGTAACGTCTGCAGAGAAAGATCACAATATGTAGGATCATATTCAATAGACTTGCTTTTATATGTCCTTCTAAGCAAGCATGGCACACTCAACTCTCCCTGGAGTCTGGAGGATAGTAGGAGCAAAGTCACTTTACTGCAACGTGAATATTTTCAGCAGAACTATGTATCTGTGATATTTTTCTATTCAGTGATTATTATCCAGACATTTGTTCCTACATCTTCCATGTTTCTTGCTATGGTAATATGTTTCCATTCATACAAAAGAGTAATGGCCATAAAATTTAATGGCATGAGAGATAATTTACAATACATAGAGAATCATATTTTATCGTGAAATTGAGAGTAGATGAAATTATACATATAAATAGAGAGATGAGATAGATGACAGATAGGTAGATAGATAGATTACAGATTCTTGAAAATATACTTTGACTGCTATCAAAAAGTAAGGTTAAAATGAGGAACTTTGAGAAACTGTTAAAGATAAGTGTATACCACCACAAAGAGTCTTTATTTCTATCACTACAGACTGTTTACAAAGCTATGAAGGTTGGTTGCCTACTGATTCATGCTGCTTTCCTCTTCTATAGTATAAACCTCAGTGGACCCATTTGACTTTAAGTACTGATATAACTCCATCTATTAAAAAAAAAAGAAAGAAAGAAAGCAAAAGAAAAAAAAAAACACAGAGAACCTGCAGGATTTTGGTACCTAGCAGGGGTTCTCTTTGTGTATTTTCTGAGCTGCTAGAGGCCACTTCCATTCCAGGTGAAATTTGTTTAGGTAGTTTTAGGGCTAATTAAAGTACAATGCCCCTCTCTATGGGCCCTTTTAACAACAAGAGGAACACCTGGAATTCTTCTCCAGGACAGAGGATATTAGCAAATATGGAGATAGCACCCACACATGTTTTGGAAAATATATGAATATATAAATTCAAGATAATTTCTAAAATATTTAGCAGTATGTTGTACACATCTCAGTTCAATGTTAATGGGAAATATGAAGGACTTAGCACAGCAGACATCGCTTACTGAAAGAGGCGTAGTGCTAATTGCCAAGGTACAGTGTATGACAGCATATACAAGTTACCAGGGAATCTGAGATTAGACTCTTCTGCCTGAGACAGAGGCATTACAGAGCAATTGTAGCAAAAGATACTGCTTAAAATTACCTTTAAATGACGAGTGGGAGTTAAGTGCCTGCCGAAAGACGGCAAGATCACTTTTACTGAGAAAGTTAAGTACACAGAGATTGCACTGTTAAAGAAACCAATGCTTCGTGAAAATGGTGAGTTGTTCAATATGGCTCAAAATAAGGGTAGGAAGGCAACCAATGTACAAATAAAAACCATTCCTTAGTTACCATTGCATTACCTTAGCCCACATTTGACCACATTTGACGCTTTTTACTTTCATTTTTTTTTTCCTGATAATCAGCCTATGGTTTAACATCAGGCTGAACTATCAGAGAATCTGAATTGGAAAGAATCCAAATCAAAGTAACAGTTCTTTGTCCTTAGAGAAAATATCACTTCAGTACGAATATTATCACACAAAGTTTTAAAAAGTAAAGCACAGATAATAACATGGGTTTTAAAATTAGCCACTTACAAGTTCGAAAAGCCCCTGAAAATACTTCTGAGAAAAACTGTATTAGAGAAATAGAAGTAGAATAATACTTTTGACTCTGCTCCTAGGAAAATAAAAGAAACCTTAGGGCCAAACAGTAAGAGCACTGGCTTCTCTTCCAGAAGACCCAGGTTTAAATCCCAGATTGACATGGCCCAGTCCAAGTGATCCTGCATCTTCTAGTCGCCAAATACCCTGCACATGGAGGCAAAATACACAGACACACAAAGAAGAAATAAAGAGACCGTAAAAAGTTAAGATATAGATTTTTGTAGGAAACAAAAATATATAATTTGGTGGATGTTAAAATATTAAAATATCTAAAATAAGGAAATATTTAAATGAAATAAAATATAGAGAATGTATTTAATTTTTAAATGCTATTTGGGACAGAACCAACATGTAAAATAAGATATTGTTAATATAGGGAGCAAACTGAAGCTCTCCATTGACAACTGAAAGGAAAAATCTGAAAGATAAGCAGAATGAAATATTTCATTTAAGATGAATTAACATCAGTATCAGGATTAGAACTTGATTTGAGATTCATATACTGTTAAGACTAATAAGTTACATTATCTAGCAATGTAGTTGAAATGACTTGAGGTATCAAGAATATAAGAAAATACAATATTCAAGTTATTAAGCAAAAAAAAAATATTTCTGAAGTAAAGTAGTCATCATCTTTGCCGGCAAATGTATTTTTTTTTTGTTTGTTTTACATGACAATAAAATAAGGGGACTAGAGTTACAGTGTGGTATTCTTAGTAAAATGCTGGACATTTAAAGAAAATGAGAAAAAAAGTAAAACAAATTTAACCAATTCACAAGTGAATGAAAAACAGTTCATTAAAAATAATGTAAAACAAAAACGAAGGAACACTGCTGAATTTTCATGCATATTTGTGGGTATTATAGAGTTGGCAAAAAAAAAAATAACTCACCCGTTTGTTTTCAGGTATAAATAAAATCCCAACATCAAACATGATTAATAGTGAAAGCTTTGAACCCTACTTTACTGAAGTCAATTGGCTTCATTTCTTATTGTTCAGTGACATGAGTCAAGCCATTTTTCTTTTTTGTTCTGCAAATTATTTCTTACCTTGAGCTACCATAAAATGTGCTCAGAAGTGGGTGGCCTAAAGTATGAATTTGTTTCTCACATTCCTGGCAGTTAGATGCCTAAGAGCAGTACCAGTATGTTAGGATTCCACTGATGCCTCTCTGTGGATTAGAGCAGTGATGTGCTCCACGCTTTGTCCTCGAATGAAATAGCTAATAATAATACCATTATGCAGCTTCCAATCTCATGATTTCAACTAAGTGCAGTTATCTTGCAGAATTTCCATCTTTAAAAAAAAAAAAGGAAAACAACATTAGGATTGAAGATGGCCAAGAACACAGTTCAGTACACAGACACTATCTTTGCCATCAAACCACACTTGACTTTAAAATGGCAGTAGGGTTGTGCACCTGTAGTCTAAAAGATTTCAGCTGAACCAAAAACATTGTTCTCCTAGAAGACAGAAGAGATCACTTCCCAGTAGGAAAATTCAAAGCTTGATAAATTATGTTCTGTGTGTGAAAAAAAGAAACTGGGATCCATAGACAATGAATCATTCATTTGTCACAATGTTACTGTTCTTAATACATTTAATATTTTAAATGCTATCAAAGCACTCATGATCTTGACACTGTTTTGATTCAAACTTTCAATACACTCTGAAGCAAATAGTGTTTTCAGCAGTTTTGCCTCCAGAAAGGAACAGGGAACTTTCCACAAATATGGAAATTTGTGGCACAAAGCATTCACTCTGATCGTGATTGAAGCATACACATTATAAAAAGAAAAGGAAATGACTAAGAGAATAGATTATTTTTTATTTTACTGTTCTCTTTCCTAACTTTCAAAATTATTACACACAATTTTTTCATGAAAACATCTCAATTATTTAAGTATTAAACACTACTGCACATTACTTAACATCATAAAGTTGATTTAAAAGAAACCAAGCATTGAAATATTTCTTTTGCTACCTAGATAGCTTTCACTAGACCAAATATCTAACGCATATTAACTAGAGGTAGTAAAAAGATCTGAATGGGATCCAAGGACAAAAGAAATGTTGCTAGCTCATTTGTATCTGTTCAGAACAGTTCATGAAACACAGTAAGGTATCAGAGTGACAACAAGCATAAAACTCTATATAGGATTATATAATGTTTATTTTTAAACTGCAACAAATATGTTTTCAGACCGTGTAAAATAAAAAAAAAACTAATACAAAATTGTTCTTGCAAAGGATTTTGTAAATGAGAAATTAAATTCAAAAAATGTATTCTGCCTATCCTATAGTTCTTTCACGGATAAAACAGCAAAGAAAATTAAGTTGATCAAAATTTGTCTTGCCTCCAAGAAGTTCAGGGATAAAGACGGAGCAGAGATTGATGGAATTGTCAACCAATGAATAGCCCACCTTGATACCCACCCCCATAAGAGAGAATCAACCCTGACTCTATGATTGGAACTCTGCTATGCTTGCAGACAGGAGCCTAACATAGCTGCCCTCTGAGAGGCTCCACCCAACAGTGGCTCTATCCAAATGCAGAGACCTTGAGCAAAACATTAAGAGGAGCTCAGGGAACTCTTGAGCTCAAGGATAGATGTACCCAAAGGGGACAAAAGCTTCACAAAAAAGACCTACAGAGTCAGTGAATGTAGTCCCATAGAGGCTCAAAAAGACTAAACTCTCAACCAAAGAGAACACTTAGAGTGGACCCAGGCCCCATACACATATGTAGCTGGTGGGTGACTTGGTCTTCACTGAGGGTATCCTAGCAATTGGAGAGGGGGATATCTCTGATATTGGTAAGTTGCCTGCCTTTGGAACCCTTTCTTCTAGTTGGGATGCCTTATCTGGCCTCAATGGAAGAGTATGTACTTAGAACTAATGAGACATGATGTGCTGGGCAGATTGGTGGGTAGGTGGGTGGGGCTCCTATTTTCTGAGGAGAAGGGAAAGGGGGAAAGGAGGAAGAGAGTGGGAGGGTGAGGCCAGGAGAAGGGGAGGGAGGGGGCTATGATCAGAATGTAAAGTGAATAAATAAATTAATGGAGAAAAAAAGAGAAAAGAAAATTGACATTGCACAGTATGCAGATTTTTTCATTTTTTAATCGTTTCATTAATGGCGTAAATTACAAGCTATTTCTCAAAGAAGCTTGCAAAATAATGTGAAATTTCTGGTAGATAGTTATTGTTTAATGAAATTAAGGGTAGAGCTGAAATAATTTGCCAAATAAACAACAAACATTTCTATTTTTGTATTAATCTTTAGAATGGTAGAAAACAACATCATATCCCAGAATTTGTAAGACAGAGGCTAGGAGATTTCCCTGAGTTCAGACTAGGTAGATAGAAGGTTCTAGGCCAACCTATTCAGAAGAGTTCTACTGGTTTCTTGGAGTTAGATTCATAAAGAAAAATAAAGAGAGAAACTTAACGATTTTCTTTCAGGCATCACTATCAGCCGAGACCCAAAGCCTTTTTGTAGTTGGTAGTTGTCATTTGAAAATTGTCCTAGATGCAATCCCCTCTCCATAGGGGCACATGGCCCACCTTTTGTTCTTGTTGTTTTTGAAGACTCCTTAATTTTTTTTTCTTTATATTAGAGTGACTGCATTGTTTCTTCAGCACCAAAAGTCTAGCAAAACTAAGTAAAGTGTTGGCTTTCCCCAGAGCTTTCCTTTTTGAAGTTAGCCAATTATTTCAGACTAACATTGTATGTATTCAAAAGTACTAGCCTCATAGAAAGAGAAATCACTTCAGAGCCAAAAATGAAAAAATTATATGGCTTTTATGATTCAATTCAGGCTAGACAGCCACCAGAAAACACGGCTACTAGGTTACACATTTTGTATGGTCAAAATAAGTTGGGTTTTACATATAAACAAAAGATGGAAACAACAAAATTTCCAAAATTCTCTAATGTAAGCATTAGAGGCCTAGTGTGTTTGCAAATTGGATAAAATTTTTCTTTGAAATTATGTTGCTTGCTTGCTGGTTAACTGTTATTTGCTTACATGCTGGTTAAAGATCTTTATTCTTATCTAACTATATTTATAGACTACACCATAACTTAAAAAGATAGAACCTATGACCCATACATTCACTACAGAGGAAACACAAATTTTGTTGTGTGATTTAATATTTTGAAGTGTCACTGCTAAAAGCTGAATAATTTCAAGAAAACTGAATATTTCTGTATGTTTCACGCAATAAATATATTCTATACTCACTCAGTCTTAATTAAAATTTAACAAAGGCATTGTTTTAAACCCTGAAAAGACAGGGGTACCATATTAAACCAGTGTCCCCGGATGCTTACTTAAACAGAGGTAATGTATGGTATAAATTTACCATTTTTATTTATGTTTTTCTTTATTTTTAAAAATAGGTTTTCTATACAGTATATTTGGATTACATTTTCCCTCCCTCTACTCCTCTCAGTTTCTCCCATCTTCCCTCACATCCAGATCCAAACATTATCTGTGTCTTCTTAGAAAACAAACAGGCACTGAAGGAGTAATAATAAAACATAACCAAAACAAATAAATCAGACTAGGAGTCAAATAGAAAGTACAAGAAACACTATAGAGACAAACACATTTGAACACACAAGAATCCCATAAAATCCCCAAATCAGAAGCCATAATATATACAAAAAAAAGAAATGTAAAGCTCAAAAAAAAATCCATTGTGTAAATGTACCACAATTTCTTTACCCATTCTTCAGATGAGGGACATCTAGGTTGTTTCCAGATTCTGGCTATTAAAAATAAAGCTGCTATGAACATAGTGAGCAAATGTTCTTGTTGAATGGCGGGGCATATTTTGGGTATATGCCCAGGAGTGATATAGCTGAGTCTTGTGGTAGCACTATTCCCAATTTTCTGAGAAAATGCCAGATTGATTTCCAAAATGGTTGTAAAAGTTTCTACTCCTACCAGCAATGGAGAAGGGTTTGCCTTTCTCCACATTCTTTCCAGCATGTGTTGTCCCTTGAGTTTTTTATCTTAGCCATTCTGATGTGTGTAAGAGGCAATCTCAGAGTCGTTTTGATTTTCGTTTCCCTGATGACTAAGGATGCTGAGCATTTCTTTAACTGTTTCTCTGCCATTCGATATTCCTCTATTGAAAATTCTTTTTCGCTCTGTACCCAGTTTTCATTGGGTTATTTGACTTGTTGGTATTTAGTTTCATGAGTTCTTTATATATTCCACATATTAGCCCTCTAATGGATTGTAGGGTTGGTGAAGAAAAGATAATCCTGAGTGAGGAAACCCAGAAACACAAAGACATGCATGGTATATCCGCACTTATAAGCAGATATTTGCCTTGTAATACAGGATAAACATACTAAAATATGCAAACCTAAAGAAGTTAAACAACAAGGAGGACCCTAGGGAGGATGCTTAAATATCACTCAGAATGACAAACAGGTTAGACACCAGAAGCAGTGGAAGAGAGGGAACAGTATGGGAGCCTATAGTAGTGGGTTCTCTGAAAGGCTACACCCAACAAGGGATTGAAGCAGAAGCTGAGATTCACAGCCAAACTTTGGGCAGAGTGCAGGGAGTTTTATGGAAGAAGGGGATGGGGAGATAGAAGGACAAAGAGTGACTGGAGCTAAAAATTCTGAGCCCAGGTGGTCCTGCAGAGACTGATGAACCAACCAAGGACCATGAATGGAAAGGACCTACAACCACTGCTCACATGTAGCCAATTGGCAGTTCCGTCTCCATGTGGGTGCTCAAATAAGGGGAACAGGGGTTGCTTCTTTCACGAACTTCGTTGTCTCCCCCTGGTGATGTGGCCTTGCCATGCCTCAAATGAAGAGGATCCAGGCAGTCCTGATGAAAGTTGAAAAGCTATGGACAGATGGCAGAGGCGGAGAACTCCTTTCAGTGGACTAGGGAAAGGTGAGGGGGGGGGAAGAAAGGAGGGTGGGACTGGGAGGAGTTGAGGGAGGGGCTTCAGTCATGTAATGAATAAATTGTGAAAAATAAAATTTAAAAATAACTTAAAAAAAAAAGTGTGGTTTGTTCAAAGAGCCAGCCATTGAGTCCATGTCACATACAGTGCCTGCTCCCCTTACTAGGCAACTCACTTGGAGACTGAGCTACCTATGGGCTACATCTGAGCAATGGTGGGCGGGAGGTCCAGATCCTATCTATGCATGGTCCTTGGTTGGTGCCTTACTCTCTGCAGGCCTCCCTGGGCTCAGATTTGTTGGTTTTGTTGGTCTCCTTTTGACACTCCTGTCCCTCTGAGTCCTTTCATCCCCCTTCTTCCATAAGACTCCCTGCAGGAAGAGGCTGAAACCTTATTCAGAAAGGCAAACAGGATATCCATGGGAAGAAAGAGAAGAACGGAAAAGGAAAGTAGCCTTCCATAGGGTTCCTTAGTTGGAGTATTGTCTCTGCAGGCCACCCCTGGGCCCAGCTGTTTTAGCTCCATTCTTCTCCTTGTGGAGTTCTTGTCTCCTAGAGTTCTTTCTATCTCCTTTAAGGTTTCTGCCATACTGCCCAAAGTTTGGCTATGAATTTCAGTATCTCCTTCAATACCCTGATGGGTAGAGTCTGGTGGGATGGCCTTACTAGGCCTCAGAGGAAGAGGACTCAGGCAGTCCTGACGAGCCTTGATAGGCTGGAGTCAGATAGGAGGGGAATGTGGGAATGAGGGAGGACATATTTAAGTGGCTATACGTTTGGAGATTGCTTCTGTCAGTCATGTGCCCAGTCCTTTCTGCTCTAGGGCTGCATCTAGCTTAGACTTGTCCAGGCCCTGTTCACACCTCCGCAGTCTCTGTAGGTTCATAAGAGTGTAAGCCTAGCTGTGTCTAAAACGCCTTAATTCGTTGGTGTTCTCCAACTCCTCTGGGTCTTCAATTAATTCTGACTACTCTTGTTCAGGGTGCAGTATGCCCTGAAAACAGGGATTTGATGCAGTCATCATCCCGTTTAGCGCTGAGTGTTCAAATACACGTTCAAAAAAGAAGAGAGTAAACTTTGAACATTGCTGCAGATTTCCAATCAATTCTTCACATTGTCACTGAAAATATTATCTGTAATTTTTATTTCTGATGAGACAGTTTTGGGAGACAAATGTGTTCACTTCCCAAACTTTGTGCTTGCATTCTTCAGATGCTACACACATTTAAAAACTTAGAACAATGGTTCTCGACCCGGGGGGCAGGGGGCGGGGGGAGTAGCAAGGGTTTAGTGTCTACTAAGTAGCTTACAAATGTTTGGAGCGTCAATTCCAGAGGATGTAACAATCTTTTCTGTCCATCTTAGGCACCACACATATATACATACATGCAGGCAAACACACACATACACATAAAGTAAATATAAATAAATCTTAAAGCAAACTGTAGTAAAGAGATAGACATGAAGATAATCAAGAGAGCAGACATGGGGTAAGATGATCAATCCTCGTTTAGAAAGACAGATGGGATGTGCATTGAACGTATGACAGGAGTCTACTGAGCACATCTGAAAGACTCTAACTAGCAGTGTTTTCAAAGCAAAGACTCATGACCAAACCTTTGGCAGAGTACAGGGAATCATAAGAAAGAAGGAGAGTTAGTCTGATGGGGAAGGGAT
>REGO01000067.1:440622-461432 GCA_010120015.1 Rhombomys opimus
CTTGTGCCCACGGATCAGTCTGGGGAACTGATGGGGACACGCAGGCTGGCGGCTCCAGCCCGGGACCCAAAGTCCACGTCACCCAGGAACTCTTCCGGGTTCTGGCTGGGCAGCCGAGAGTGGACCCGACCGATTCCCAGGCCGTGGGAGCCTCCCCTCACCTGGGAAACACGACCGCTGTGGTTTCGGGGCCCAGAGTTCAGTCTCCTGGTCGCTGCACAGAAAGTGCTGTCCTGCTTCTTATACAAGGTGCTCTCCTGGCGCCGCCATCTTGGCTCCTATAGTTTTTTTTTTTTTTTATTTGAAGTATTTTAAGAGTCTGAAACTCAAAGTGCACACCAATTTTATTTCAATGATATATTTGCTGTATCACTTAACAAATATAGCAGTTGTTGAATTGTATAATTGTTTTTCAGTTCTCTATTTTTTAGGGTTTATGAGGATGCTGTTTTAAAATTAAATCATATGTTATAGCATGTGTGTCTGTACGTGTGTATGCATGTATAGTGTGTCATTATTCCCTTTTTATCAATATCACCAAAATTAACTAAACAATTATTTACTGAGCATGTATGCTCTAATGTTCAAAATTTAAAAGTGAAAATGATCTTTCTAAAGTTAAATAGAAGTGAAGTCTCGGAGAAAATAACAGAGTAGAATTCATCAGGTCAAGGATAGAAACAAAAGGCCATTGCAGTTTTATTAAAAATATATCAAGAATAGATTATGGTTATGGTTATCAACTGAAGAAATTAGGAACTATCTGAAGCTCCATAAAGGAAGGTGAGGTGGACAGGAATTTGTGATAACATACAGAATCGTTATAGGAGAAGGAATGAACACCATTAAATTAGAACTGGTGTTAGATATAAACTTATATACTGTAGGGACTACCTTATGTCCAGCAGCTAAGTGAAAAAAAAAATTTTTTTTCAGGACTACCAACTAAAATGAGAAACGGGAAACCAAATGTCTGGGCTCAGTTCACCTTGCATATAGATTATTTCTTTCCAGAGAGCTAGAAAAATAAGTGAAGTTTTATTTCCTCAAGAACAGTGCCCTACAGGAACAAGTTGTCTGGTTGATTTCTTTTGATCATTTTAACTTGAATCTCAGAGTACAGCAGCTCTCCAGTAAGTCTCTGAAGCGTTATTACTACATAACATTTTTCTTCCTAAGCTAGACTGTGTGTCTGTGTTATACACTCTTCTGTGCATGAATACATAACTATCACTTGAGTTCTATATGCTATGCATAGAAATGTACTATATATATATTAAGTATTTATATACTATGTACTATGGCATATGGACTGTATAATACATATACTACATACTATGGCACCTATATTCTATTAAGGATCTTGAATAGTACTTTATCTTTAGGTTATCTAAACATGACACTATAGGATTCTAAACTATGTATGTACAGTCTTTATGTATGCAATAAAGGAAATGTAAATGTTTTCATCATTGTTCGTGCTGGCAGAGTTACTGTGTGTGCTTGTGAACAGAAGCCAGAGTTCATACTGTACCTTGTTCTTCAGGAAACATCCATTTTACGTGCAGAGATGTGGTCCACTGGGACCTGGGTTTGCTTATTTAGCTCCGCAGACTGGCTAGGGAGCAGTAGGAAATCTTTTCCACTTCCCCAGAATTGAGACTACTAATGCACGGCATCACATCTAACTCTATGGGTGCTGGAGGTCAAGCTCACTGCCCACTGGTTGTGCAGCAAGCTCGTTGCAAACGAGGCTCTTTCCTTAAACTCTGCTCCCAATTGTTTGTTTTGTTATGTGGATAAAGAACCACAGTGCTGCGACATTCAATAAATAGTACCTAAGTCAATCTTCAAAACTGTCCAGAGAATTTATTTTCATTTTATATTCAAAATATTTAATGCATTTTTTTTTGCTAATAAATCATTACAGGGAAGGTAATTTATTTTAGGATTTGCTCCAAGGTTCTTTCTTCTTGTCCCCAAATAATAAACCTTTCTTCATCAAATGTGGAGTGGCTTTCCTAATCCAAGATTATTTTCTAAGACATCAGAAAAATGGCATTTTAGAAGAGCTGAAGCATATTGTTAGATTTAAGGATGACTTGGTACTGGCCACACTAAAGCAATGTATAGAGCCAGAAGTCCTTTATTTTTTTCAGAAATTGTTATTGCTCCTTACTAGCACTCCACTACTAGAGATTAATTATGATAGTTGTCAATTAAATGTGTAATATACAAACAGAAATATAGTCTCTGAACACATCATCACTTCATGCTGTTTTGTTCATTTGCTTCCAGTCTTGCTATTTGCATTCACAAAATTATTTGCATCTAGTTTATCTGTGTGGTGGAAATTACATATATATGTGTGTGTGTGTGTGTGTGTGTGTGTGTATTTGTATAGCATTTCATATGTCTTAACTCCAAGTTCACTTTCATTAATATTATGTTGATAACTAAATGTAACTATGGTAATAGTATTCAGAAAGATTCCTGTCTTTTCCTTTGTTTTTTCCTACATTTTTATTTATATGCTTTTGACAACTTTATACATGTATATAAATATAATTGTTGAATAACTATGCGATCTCTTTGACATGAAATCCTACATATATCCTTGATATACAGTAACCATATTTATTTGAAGTGTAGAATAGAATAAGTTATATTTTTGCTCTCAAAACAGATAAAAATAATGAAGTGAAAGATATTATTATAGGCTTTGGGAAAGCTGACTTGCATCACGTATAAGTAGACCACCCAGAAGAGTGGTTTGGAGCTTAACCTTGACACATATGTGATATTCCCCAAAGAAAAGACAGACAAAGCCATCCCTGAAAGAACAGAGCAAAATGAGGAGAAACCTGTTTATGTTGAGCCACCAGGCTCTAATACAGAATATGTGTGATGGTACTTAAGGAATGAACATACAGATAATCTAGTACAATCCCGATCAAAACACATAATTAAGTTTTCAAAAGAGTAACATAAATTACTATCTTTGGCATTTTTGTTTTAATTCAATTTATTATCAAAATTCTGTACAAGACAAGGATAATTTTCACTACAGAGAGACAAAGAAATGACCAAGAAAACATTGTAAAGATGGAAAATGAAAGAGAGATCTCTCAAATTCCTGAGTGAACAAACACATGAAAATCCAACCAGACACCAAAAAACACAGGAAGGAAGGAAGGAGAGGAAGTCATGATGCAAATCAACACAGTAGAAAAATATAGAAGAAAAGCAAACAAAAAAGTGGTTGGAGGAAACAATATTAAATTGTAAAACAGAAGCATGTTGAATACTTACACATTTAATTATGATCTTAGGCTAATTCCTGAGCCAAGCTAGTGTAATATACAATAGACTTGGGAATGTGTGAAGTCATTCTAAAGCTAACTTTAAAACCACAAGTTCCATAGACATTTTATTACCACAGGTAATGTAAAGAACCACATTGATGAAGCAGCTCAAATATGAGGTTATAAAATTTATTACATGGAGAGAGTTTCTATTCACAGACATCATGGTTCCTAAGTAGCTACTAAACTCAAATTGTTTTAACCTAATGAAAAAAAAAGTGTGGTTAGACATGTATATTTCATGTTAGAATCACATCAACTTTTAAAATTCAGAAAATTAGGAATAGAGCTTCCTCAAGACCCAGCCATACCACTCCTAGGTATATACCCCAAACTTGCTCAAGTATACAACAAATACATTTGCTCAACCATGTTTATAGCAGCTTTATTCGTAATAGCCAGAATCTGAAAACAACCCAGATGTCCATCAATGGAGGAATGGATACAGAAATTGTGGTATTTTTACACAATGGAATACTACTCAAAAATCAAAAAAGAGGAAATCATGAAATTTTCAGGCAAATGGTGGGATCTTGAAAAGATCATTCTGAGTGAGGTATCCCAGAAGGAGAAAGACACACATGGTATATACTCACTTATATAGACCTATAAGATATGATAAACATAATGAAATCTATACACCTAAACAAGATAAACAAGAAAGAGGACCCAGGGTTAGATGATCAATCCTCACTTAGAAAGACAAATGGGATGTGCATTGGTCTTAGGAGAAAACAAGTAACAGGACAGGAGCCTACCACAGAGGCCCTTTGAAAGACTCTACCTAGCAGTGTATCAAAGCAGATACTAAGACTCATAAACAAACCTTTGGCAGAGTGGAGGAAATCATATGAAAGAAGGGAGACTTAGTATGACCTGGAGAGGACAGAAGCTCCACAAGGACCTAATATATCTGGGCACAGGGGTCATTTCTGAGACCATATATGGATATAACCTAGAACCTCTGCTTGGATGTAGCCTGTGGTAGCTCAATAACCAATTGGTTTCCCATAGTAAGGGGAATAGGGACTATTTTTGACAGGAACTCAATGGCAGGCTCTTTGACCTCCACACCCTCCAAGGGAGGAGCAGTCCTGCTAGGCCACAGAGGAGGACTTTGCAGCCAGTCCTGAAGATACCTGATAAAACAGGTCTTATTGGGGAGATCCTCCCCAATCAGTGGACTTGGAAAGGGGCAGGGAGGAGATGAGGGAGGGACGGTGGGATTGGGAGTGAATGAGGGAGCAGGATACTGCTGGGACACAGAGTTAATAAAATGTAACTAATAATAAATAAAATTACTCCTAAAATGCTATAAATTTGGTTCCTGTGGAGAAAACGGATAACAATGATTTAGTGAAGACTCATTTTAAGGTGTGTGTATTCTAGCTTTCAATACTAACTCCTTAGCTCACTCATTTCTTTAAATGTGCAGTCAGACTCTTGGCCACCTGTCTGACTATAACAATAACCTTAAAATAATGGAATTCCTTAAAATCTTGGTTTCAAATTTCCCTTTAATGGATTTCAATGACTGAAGATAATAAAAATCTTTCCTGGAAAAAAAAAACTAAAGACACTGGAAAATAAAGTCTGGAGGCACTTAACTCTTGAGGTTCTCAGCGCAACTTTGATATTCTAGCACATGTTTTGGGCAGATTTAAAAGCGTGACTAAATGTGCTTAATTTAGTTACACTGTAAATAAAGTGCTCATGCCGTGTTGTCTTCTGCAAAATGGTTTTCTAGTTTTATATTGCACACTTCAGAATCCTAAGACTAGCTGTTTAATCCTTCAGAAGTACAGTTGGATTTTATTATACTAAATACGTTTTCCTGTGCTGTGAAAGAGATTATGCGCACTGACACTCTAATAATGCCTATTGGGAGTTTCACTTGACGCAACAAATTATGTGAACTCGTTCATTTGCTTGTATGTTTCTATTTTGTGTAATCATTTACAAGTGTGTAAAGTTAGTTTTATAATTTTTACATTCCCGGTTTTCTTACTGCCATTCTGCATCTTTATTATCTCTGATTACAGGATAATTATTATTGAAAACTATATGTGATATTTAAAATCATATGTAAAAAATAATATTAAAATATCAGTGCATTATTATTGCATGTTAATTTTACATTTTAATACTTTGGTGACTAAAACTCATGTGAGATATACATATATATATACTAGTATTTTCTAACGTCTCTACACAAAATTTTAAGCACAATTTGATCATTATTTTAGGTAGTGGCACAAAATTCACAGTAAAAGTAATACGATAATTTTAAATCCAACAAGAATTTGAAAAAGCAAACAAAGTTTTTCTTTTTTTGATTAAATTCTCATTTTTTATATTAATTACAGTTTATTTATTTTGTATGCCAGCTGTAGCCCCTTCCTTCATTCCCCCCCCCCATCCCACCTTCCCTCTCATCTCCACCCATGCCCCTCTCTAAGTCCACTGATAGGGGAGGACCTCCTCCCCTTCCATCTGATACTAGCATATCAGGTCTCATCAGGAAGACTGCATTGTCTTCCTCTGTGGCCTAGCAAGGCTGCTTCTCCCTCGGGAGGGTCGTAGGTCAAAGAGACAGCCACTGAGTTCTGGTCAGAGACGGTCTCTGTTTGTTTGTTTATTTATTTATTTATTTATTTATTTCTTACATTTTATTAACTCCGTATCCCAGCTGTTAAAAAGGAATTCTTTAGAATAGACTGAAGAATTATTTTCTTTATCTTTTCAAGCTCATTTCTAGTTTTCATAGTGAACGGAGTAGGTATATTTTCTGCTTAATTCTTCAGTACTGTTTACATATAATGTGTATACATAGGCACAGAATCATTTCTTCCCACAACTTATTGTCAGCCACAGAAATGAAGTGTTAAGGATATTTGTGAGACTCTCATTACTGCTTTACAGTAAGAATCCACCTGAAGATACCTGATAAGCTAGGGTCAGATGGAAGGGGAGGAGGACCTCCCCTATATGTGGACTGGAAAAGGGGCAGGGAGTAGATGAGGGAGGGTGGGATTGGGAGGCATTGAGGGAGGAGGCTACAGCTGGCATATAAAGTAAATAACCTGTGATTAATATAAAAAAAATAAAAATTATAAAAAAATAGTATCCATCTCACCATTTCTGAACTATTTACATTTCTCTATTCATTTCGATGTACCTGAATGACCAAAATATGCAGGACATAGGAAATTTGAAAGAAAGATCATGATGAAAGCACACTCGTATCTGCTAGGAAGACTCACTACATAAGTGAGCAGATGAGAGGCAGATTCAATCATAAGTGAAAATATCTTGTAGACATTAACTGAGTTACGTACTTAGAATTATGTGTTTTCTTGGCATTTTGGAGGTGTAGATCCTGAACCTCAGGTTGGGTTTGAACCGTTATTGCAGATATTTACCGCTAATACCTTTTGTAGCTACTTTGTGCAGTTACTTTGTATGCATTAAAGCTTCTGAAATCGCCTTTAATTTCAAACCTCTGTAAGCTGGCTCTGTTTTTTTTTTTTTTTTCCAGATTTTAAAATATTGCCATTAATCACAGTCATTGTTGGTTTCTCTCTTTTCTCCTTAACTGGTATTCTAGCCAAAGCTTTGCTGGTCTTTACAGCAGCACTAACCTGGAACTAGGATTTCTGAATTCAAACTGTGGTTCCACTCTAGATGAGCTGGCAAGAAAAAATTTCACTTATTTCTGTCCAGTCTCATTTCAAAGAACTGTTATCAATCTTAGGTGGAATCATCTATTTGAAGCTACTCTGTTAAGGTGGAACATGTAAAAAAGACAAACATTATTGAACTCATTGATCAATAAAGAGCAAGCATGGAAATAGATGGGCTAACGGCTCATTTTCTATGCTTGCATACCCGAACAATGGGGTAAATTCCTGAGATTATTTAAAGATTCCATGTCATGGAGAATATAGAAATTTCACCTGGTGCAAGTGAGATGAATTAGATAAAATAGATAATCCTTCCAGAAAGCACATGGTGTTGGGCACATCTGACCCTCAGTTGTTAAAAATAGAATGTAATTTCCTTAAATCTGGCTCAATCTTCTAAGGAGTCAAAATGAGTAAAATACTTTCTCAAAGCAAGGTCTTCATAGCTGAAAGGTAAATTGCCTCTCCTGAGGCACAAAGAAGAACTAATAAACCAGAGGAAAGGTAATTTCTCTGGGAATTTCTTCCAGAAAAGTTGGCTGAGCAATAGAACATTTTAGACACCAAAAGTTTTCACAAAGACCAGCTCAGTAAAGACAAATATTACATTACATTACATTCCAAAAACCTAAATCTAAATTCCAGTTGTCATTCAATGCCTTAAAATATTAATACAGACATTTTCAAAGTTTCCTGCTTTGGAAGTGTAGTATGCTAAAGAAACATGAGTCATGATTGTCATATAACCAATGTTTGGCTAACAGTGTGGAAGGACTCCTTCCTCTGTCTCCATGTACTAATTGCCATTCCCCATCTCAGGTTCTTTCCCTTAGAATCACTTTGATAGCTCGGGTTTACCACAGTTTTCATTCATATGGCAAACCTGAGTATGTTTTATATACTAGTAGCCATGTTTATGTCTTCTGTGGATAAATTTGACCTATAATATTTCTTTACCTTATTGGGGATAGTCTTTAAAATCCTACAAAAAAGCATCACATTCATTACTAATACATTAAAGTGATTTAATTTTATTGAATATGATTAGAAGGAATATATATATATATTCCATATATATATATATATACATATATATGTATATATATGTCATGGAGACACATATATATATATATGTGTTTGTGTGTATATCCATATATTAGCAAGTTACATAAAATGATTTTGGGAATCACTGTATAGTACTGTACCATTAGTTGTTTAGAAAGTACTTTTAAATAACATAAATAATATATGTATAAAGTAAACTCACCTAAAACACTTAGCTGATAAAGGAAATGCAAAGGAATAATTCTATTTCATGGATTTATGCAGAACAGAGTACACACAGCTTATAAAATGTATGTAAAGTCTTTAAATAACAAACTGTTTTTTTGTGCGAAAGTCAAAGGCTGTACTTTAAACTCTACTAAAAGTGAAATGCAGTCTGACATATTAATGATCTAAATGAATATTTTAGACTACAAGTATTCCCTAAATAATATAAAATATTTCTTTGATAATCAGTTTTCATATGTGTGAACTCTAAATATTAAATATAAGAAATGTATTTTCTACATTCCTAATGTAGCAAGAGCTGGAAAACAAAATAATGTTTCTCGTGTATTCCCTGCTTAGCATGTTAAATTTTATTTGTTGTTTAAAAATGTATATCATATCAATTTGTTAGTTTATAATGTTGATCACATACATCCTCTGCCAAGCAAAAACAAGAAGTATTTATAAGCATGAATAATGTGATATGAGACTTAAAAAAGGCAATATTTGAAAGAATCTTATTATTTAAATTTTATAGTTCATAAAGAAAAATATCATAAAAATCTTAAATTCAATATCATTTTTCTTTTTTCTTTTCTTTTATTTTGTATGTTTTGGTATGTTAAAGCCTGTATGAATAAACACTGGCTCCCAAGAACAATATGATGTAAAAATGGAAATATAAATGATGGATTGGGCTAGATAGAAATGCATACAGATAGTTCAGTAAAGGAGAATAGTCAGGTAGTAGCATCTGCCATACATGTCTCTATATTATTTTCATGGTGTTTCCATGTTGCAGTAACTTTCTAAGCTGAGAAATCCATTTCCTACCTAGCCTGTACCATTGTGTTAGATATTCTTGAAATGTTTGTTCATACTACAGCCCAGCTTGCCCAATATTTGCTCATAACTGAGAATCCAGAGAGCTTGTGGATAAAACTAAGAAAGTTCAATATTACCTTTGTTCACTTCAAGTGGGTAGAGCTTTGGCTTGACTGTTAGACATTTTTCAATAACCATTTAGCAAATATCCTGTGTTTTTGTTAGAAAAAAAATTTAGTTGGGAAAATAGTTGTGTCTTTGCTCCAACTGCACTCAAGTATCTCTTATCTTTTATTAAATGCATTCTCTACTAATTCCATACACACATTGTACATTTGGGTTACTATTATCCTTATCTTTACTTACTTACCTCCAACTCCTATGATCCCATACCTCCTTCCAATCAACCCTGTCTTTTGCTCATGGCTTTTGTTTGTTTGTTTGGTGACAAACTTAATTTATCCAATGAGTTTAGAACAGTGAAGTTGTGCATGGAGGTACACAAATGAAGAAAATGCCCCCCCTCCAAGATTTCATCAGTAGTACATACTTCAGCAAGGAGGAGTGGAGTCAAGTAAGAGCCTTCCTGAGATGGTGCACAGGCCTGGGTTCATGTAGGCCCATTGGAAGCACCCATTGTTTCTATGAGACTAGAAGGTATCAGAGGGGACTAATGGTGAATATGACGAACAATGATGTACTGTGCCAAGAATAGTAACTGAGGAAAGTGTATTTGTCTTTCTATACTTTCTGCTGTTTCTGAACTCCTGGAAAACTGTAGCTTTTCAGTTTATGTTAGCATGATGAAGCTATAGTTTGATGGCAGGGGAAGAGGGTAGAAAAAGTAGGAAGAGGAAGAAGAGATGCACATCACAGCCAGAAGTAAAGGCAAGCAAGCAACACTCCTTTCTTCCTTAAACATTTTCACATCTGAGTCCTTATTTCTGAAGTTCTTTCCTCTCTGAAAAAATGTCAGCTCACCTCTCTCAGTGCTTTCAGGAAACACTCTCACCGAGTTGCCCAGAGAAACATGTTTTTTCTTGACTCTAGATTCCATCATGTTGATCAGCCATATTAACCATTAGAGATATAATGAGCAAAATTGATCACATTAAAACTGTAAAATAATCTATAAAATATCAAAATAATAAATCTACAAAATAATAAAATAAACTATAAAATATATTTTGAACAAATTAATGTAAAGAAAAATACAAAAAAGTTCAAATAGTTTTCAAACAAAAGGCTATATAGAGGTTAATCATTTAAACTTTAAAATATGAAAACCTAAAATTTTCGACATTTAAAATTTTTAACAGAGCTCTTTAAAATAACAGTAAGATTCCTGAAATCAGAGGAAATATTTGCAAACTTGGTGAGCAGGACAAACTGACTACTATCAGATTTATGTATTAATATATGTATTACATATTACAAGAATGCAAGGAATATTTTCCAAAGAGTAAATCTTCATAGATCCTCGTATGTCGGGCCTGTAATCCCAACTGCTGTGGCGTTTGAGGCAGGAGGAAAACACATTCAAGAGTGCTCTTCTGCAGAGTCATTTTAAAGCCAGGCTTTACTGTGGAACCCATAGCTTTGTGTGGTCAAGAACATGAGAACAGACATCCCACAATGCGGGGAGAAGCCAAATAATACCATTCTGAAGTAGAAATAAAACAAAACCTAGCAATAACAGAACTCCTGATCACGTCCTTCTGTGCTCATAGAAGAGTGCCTTGCCCGGCCATCATCACAGAAGCTTCCTCCTGAGGCCGAGGGGAACAGATGCACAGCCAGACAATATAAAGAGTGAAAGAATTTTTGGATCATCCTCAAACTGGATACACCAAATCTTTGTTTTTAGGACTCAGGGAACACTGTTGAAGAGTAGGCAGGGAGAGAAGGTAAGAGCCGGAGGATATGTAGGACACCAAGAAAACAATTTTTTTTTCTAAACCAGCAGGAGCAATTCATTTATTAACTCACAGAGACTAAGGCAGCAAGCTTTGGACCCACACAGGTGTGTGCCAGATGGAATATAAGAGCTCCAAAGAGTAGACACTGCCTCATCCCTAACCCAGGCATACCCCTAACAAGGAAGCTATCTTCAGTTGATAACTGGTTGCAAATGAAAACTTAGTTTTCTCCAAGTCACACTGAGAAAACAAATTAATTTTTAGGGAAGGCTGAATCCCCAGCAGTAGAAGGCCAATATGGACTTAATAACATTTTTGGAGGTTTTCTAGTAACATAAGTTCATGTCAGGGCTTGTCCTTTATTTTGAAATGGTATATTTTAATTTTTATTATTTTATTTCATAAATATGTGAAGAAAATTTATATTTTAATATTTAAAACTTTATAGAAAATATTTGATAAATTAAGTATTCAAAATATGTTTAATAAACATATGTTTAGTACTCACTTATAAGTGAGTATATACCATGTGTGTCTTTCTGCTCCTAGGATACCTCACTCAGGATGATCTTTTCTAGATCCCACCATTAGCCTGCAAATTTCATGATTTTCTTTTTTTAATTGATGAGCAGTATTCCATTGTGTAAAAGTACTATGATTTCTGTATCCATTCCTCCATTGAGGGACATCTGGGTTGTTTCCAGGTTCTGGCTATTGCAAATAAAGCTGCTACAAACATGGTTGAGCAAATGTCCTAGTTGTGTACTTGAGCATCTTTTAAATATATACTTAGGAGTGGTATAGCTAGATCTTGAGGAAACACTATTCCTAATTGTCTGAGAAAGTGCAAAATTGATGTGGTTGTAAAACTTTACATTTCCACCATCAATGGATGAGAGTTCCCCTTTCTCCCCATCCTCTCCAGCATGTGTTGTAACTTGAGTTTTTGATCTTAGCCATTCAAATGGGTGTAAGGTGAAATATCAGGGTCATTTTGATTTGCATCTTTCTGATGGCTAAGGACATTGAGCATATCTTTAAGTTTTTCTTTGACATTCTATATTCTTCTACAGAGAATTCTCTGTTTAGCTCCATACTCCATTTTTTTTTAAATTGGATTGCTTGATTTATTGCCTTTTAACTTCTTTAGTTCTTTATATATTCTGGATATAAGCCCTTTGTGAGATATAGGGTTGGTGAAGATCCTTTCCCAGTCTGTAGGCTCTCATTTTGTTCTGATGACAGTGTTCTATAAGATACTAAAATCTGTACAACTAAAGAAGATAAACAAGAAAGACTAGCCGGGGTAACATGATCAATCAACATTGGAGGTAGGAGAAAACAAGCAACAGGACAGGAGCCTACCACAGAAGGCCTCTGAAAGACTTTACCTAGCAGTGTATCAAAGCAGATGCTGAGATTCATAACCAAACTTTGGGCACAGTGCAGGGAATCATATGAAAGAAGGGGGAGTTAGTATGACCTGGAGAGGACAGGAGCTTCTCAAGGACCAAATATATCAGGGCACAGTGGTCGGTTATGAGACTGTTTCTCCAACCAAGGACCATATATGGATATAATCTAGATCCCCTGCTTGGATGTAGCCCATGGTAGCTCAGTATCCAAGTGGGTACCCTACTAAGGGGAACAGGGACTATTTCTGACATAAACTCAATGGCTGGCTCTTTGACACACACACACACACACACACACACACACACACACACACACACACACCCAAGGTAGGAGCAGCCTTGCAAAGGAGGACACTGCAGCCAGTCCTGAAGAGACCTGATAAGCTAGGGTCAGATGGAAGGGAGCACCTCCCCTATCAGTGGACTTGGAAAGGGGCAGGGAGGAGATGATGGAGGGAAGGTGGGATTGGGAGGGAATGAGAGAGGGAGCTACTGCTGGGATACAAAGTAAATAACCTGTGATTAATATAAAAAATAAAAACTATTTAAAAATAAATATTTGTTTACCTAAATATATACATATATGTAAAATTTACCCTACAGCTCCTTTGAGTATATTATAGATTTTATTTTATTGTTTATAAGAGATTTCCAAGTGGGCAAATGAATGGGTCTCTGTGTCTATATCTTTTTCTTGTGCCTTTTTCTTGTTCATTTTGTCCTATTCAAATGTGCTAGTTTTTATTTTATCAACTTATTTTTATATTATTATTATCCTTGAGAAGCCCATTTGTTTTATAGTGAAAGACAGGACCGAGGTGAATCCAAATGAGAAGTGAAGTGGGGAGCAAATGAAAGGAGAACATAAAGGGGAAATAATATTTACGATCTATTATGTGAGGAAAAATCTAGTTTTAAAAATCAGAAAAAATAAAACTAGTCTAAATAACTGACCATGTTTAAAAGAATATGTATTAAAAGTATAATATACCTTATTATTATTATTTTGTTGTTCTTATTGCTGAACCAATGAACTTTGTTGGAGTATCTTATAGAAATATATGGAAGAGGTTGTTTTCTGGAGCCCTAGAGAGTTAAGTTATAAAACTTCAAACCACCTGAGATACAACTTAAGAAAACTGGACACCCAGGGCACATTGCATGCCTGTAGGCATATCTACAAGTCAAAGATTGTCCTATCTTGGTTATTCATCTTTTCAAAGCCTCTTCTAAGTATCATGAGTGATCTGAGTTTCTTCATGGGCCTGAAGCAGAGTGAATCCTCTCAGTTTCATTGATTCCTCTAATCTACTTTGACTTTTTTTTTAAGCATGTAACATATTATGACTCAGTACATGATGACTGTGAGTTAAATTTATTCAAATTGTTTCAGCAGATAGTTTATTAAGTTAACCAAATTTCTTTCATTTTGAAAATTTTATTTATTTGTTCGTTTGTTTCAATTCATTCACTTTGTATTCGCTCTGCAGCCTCCTCCCTAGTCTTCTTCCAGTACCACCCACCCTCCCTTTTCTCTCCTATGCCCTTTCTCTAGTCCACTGACAGAGAAGTATCTATTCCTCTTCTATCTGATCCTAACATATCAAGTCTCATCAAGGCTGGCTACAACATCATCCTCTGTGGCCTGGCAAGGCTGCACATCCTGGGGAGAGGTGACCAAAGAGTTAGTCACTGAGTTCATGTAAGAGACAGGCCCTTGCCCCTTACTTGAAAACCCACTTGAAAACTGAGCAGCCTATGGTCTTCCATTGAACAGGGTGTCTAGGTCTTCTCCATGCATGGTCCTTGGTTGGACTATCGGTCTCTGCAGGCCCCCCTAGGCCCAGGTATTTTGGCTCTGTTTTTCTCCTTGTGGAGTTCCTGTCCTCTCCAGGTCATGCTACCTCCCAATAACAACAAGGAAATCAAGATCAACCTGAATCAGGTAAACAAGAAGCAGAAAGATACATATGCTATATACTTACTTATAAGTGGATTTTAGCCATATAATGTAGGATAAACATACTAAAATCTATAGTTCCTAAAGAAGCTGAACATCAAAGAGGACCCTAGGGAAGATGCCTAATCCTTATTCAGAAGGGCAAACAGGATAGATATAGGAAGTAGGAGAAGACAAGGAACAGGACAGGATCCTTCCATAGAGGACCTGTGAAGGACTCTACCCACCAGGATATTGAAGGAGATTTTGAGATTCATAGACAAACTTAGGAAGAGTGCCAAATTTATTTCATTTGTGATGAGAAGGTATGACTAGTAATTCAACAACAAATTATTAATCTCCAAAAGATACTTCAGTTATGATTTGGTAATTGCTGGCATTGCAATAACTAAAATTGAGTTCCTTTTAATTTCATACATAAACTGAAACCTTCATAACTGACACATCTATGATTACCTCAGGCAAAAACAAACATTTTATCTCAAAGATTTTTAAAATAAGTGATATTTGATTGCAACGTTACTGATTATGATGTTATCCAGAAAATGATTCAAATAAAATTGTGTTCTTATGGAGGACAGATCCCACTAATATTCTCCTCTGTTCCCCCTTTTCTGCAATTCTGATTGGTTTTCTTTGATCTGAAAAAAAACACACTGGTATGCTAATTATTCTCATTATGAAAGCTTTAAAACATTGATAGGTTTATTGACTAAGTGCTCATTAATGTATATATTATAAATTTACACTAAGTGACTGTCTGATTAAGGTGTCTTTTTTCTTCTTTGAAGGAAGGAGTTCCATTTTTACTTTCTTCTCTCAGTAAGCACATTTTTATAGACAACCATAAAAATAAAAATGTTTATTACTTTTCTTTACTTCTATTATCAGTAGATACTTTCCAATCAGTTATATAAACATTCAAAATCATTCAGTCTGGAACTCTGAGGACAGAACTCAGTGGTAGAGCCCTCATATCCCATGTATAAGACTCTGGGTTCAAAAGTCAACATAGAGACAGTTGTATGGCTGCTAGGAGCTGTGACCAGACGCTCTTTTTTCCTCTTATTCCATGTGCTCATTAATGCACATTTTGTAAGATTACAATAAATGACTCTGTCTGAATAAGGCACTTTCATTCATTGAAAGGACCTAGATCCCCTGCTCAGGTGTGGCCCACAGACAGCTCAGTCTCCGTGTGTGTTCCCTAGCAAGGGGAGAAGAGACAATCTCTGACATAAACTCAAGTGGCCTGCTCCTTGGTCACTTCTCCCTGGTAGGGTGACCTAGCCAGTCCACAAAGGGAGAGGATCCAGGCAGTCCTTATGGGAACTTACAGGCTAGAGTCAGACAGTAGGAGGAGGACTTCCTCTATGAGTGGACTAGAGGATAGGGCAGGAAGTGAGAGGGAGTATGGACCAGGAGGACATAAGGGAGGGGGCTACAACTGGGACACAATGTGAATAAATTGTAAATAATAATAATAATAATAATAGTAGAAAAAGAAAAGTTTCATAGAAATAGGATATATGGATTAAACAAAAAGAATATGGTATTTTCTTATTTCTGTGAAAGAAAATAAGCAATTCAAGTTTAAGTTTCTTCTCTCTTTCAGTAAGCACAGTTTTATGGACAATTGCAGAATCTGAGGAATACGGCTGTACTCTGAATTTAACTAGCATCCATATGTATACACTAGTTATTCCACATCATTATCTTCTGTCTAGGTTATTTTCTTATTCTCACTGTCACATAGGCATACAACCTCTGTTAAACAAAACACAAGTTTCTACCTAACAGCTGTGCTTGCATCTTAATTTCTGACCACAGTTTTAGAGGCTTTTCTACATAGCTGCTAACGGACACATGACGGAAGTGTGTGTCTGGAAAATTGGTCACTTCATGACATGTGAAACGAATGACAGAGAGAGCGAGAGAGAGAGAGGAAAGCCTATGTCAAAATATATTTCATCCAGCATGTCCCCAGTTGCACAGTTTCTTCCATGGAGTCTCATGTCTGATTCTAAATAAATACGTTATGAATGTATGAATAAATTTATTCGTCTATACATTCATAGTACCAATCATTCAATGACATCTCAAAGCCAGAATTTTGCAGAAATAATTTAAATTCTAAATCTTAATATTACCCCAACATAAATACAAATTATAACAAAAATCTGAAAATTATTTCATGATTGCTTCATGTTATAAACACATGTGTATTTATATAATTATATTACCATAATATAATTATGGTAGTATTTATGAACAGCATTCAAAGAAATGAATGGTTCTTTCAAAACTCTTAACATATATGACGGTTCTTAATCAATGACATTGAATTACCAGGTTCTACCATATATGTCAAGTATGAATCTCTCATACAATTAACTGGTTTATCCTTCCTTTGCAGAAATCCCAGATTATTTCCAAAATTCTTGGTGATTGCATTCCAAAATAAGATAAAAATAAATAAATAATGACTTCATAAAATTGAAAGAGTAAAATGATCTCGAAGTGAGACAGATTTTTGTTGCCACACTGTAAGATGCTTATAATAGTATTGATATTTGACTACTACAGAAGTAAGATATAGATAGACAGATAGACAGACAGACAGACAGACAGATAGATAGATAGATATCATACAAATGAAGAGAAAAAAAATTAAATAGTAAACTGGTTCTATGGTGATTCTGATGTTGGGCCATGTGTCTACTGAGGCTCTAGGACCAAATGAAAGAAATCCAGATATTAGACATGAAGAAGACTTGAAATAGGAATCAGACAGTGGAAATATTAATAGAAACTGAGTAGAGACTGTCTAGAAATATCAGCTTTGGGAATTACAAAACTAACTTTATACAGACTTTACAAAGCAAGGACTAAGCCATTAATGTAGTTTCTGGTGATTAAAAGCATGTAGTAAGATTCAGCTTGGATCAAAATTAATACTAGGATGTGGGATTACCACTAAAACCTGATTTAGGTAATCTCACAATAACCCCTTTATAAATCAGATAACCTTGGCAAATGAGCTTTAAGTAGAAAAAGAAAGAAGTAATGAAAGGGTAGATTATAAATAAAAGGAAACAATCAGTAAGTTGCAGTGTTTTAATTAGAAAAGTGCCCATCGGCTGATATATTTGAATACTTGTTTCCCACTTGGTGGAACTGTTTGGGAAGGATGAGGAAGTGTGGAACTGTTGGAGGAGGTGTGTCACCAGGAGTGAGATTTGAAGATTCAAAAGCTCACATCATTCTTTCTTTCTTTGTCTCTCTGTCTCTCTCCCTCTCATTTTTTCTCTCTATTTCTGACTCTTACTCCTACTTGGAAAAAAAAAAGAGATGTAAACTCTCAGCTATTCCTCTAGCACCATGCCTGCCTGCAATTTTAATCCCTGCTGTGATGGTTATGGACTTCGATCCTCTGCAACTGTGAGCCCCAATGAAACTTTGTTTTTCCTTTGAAGTTGCCTTGGTCATTGTGCTTTTTCAATGCAAGAGAAAAGTAACTAAGGCACAAGTCTTGGAAAGTATATCTAAGGGGAAAAAAGATAAAAGTAAAAGAAAAAAAACTACCATGAAGAAGAAAAACACAAAATTGATTATAAACAACTAACTTCAGAAGGTATTAAGTTTGTGAATTAATTGTACTGCCGTAAGAACTAAAACACTTGTTCAAATCTGTGAAAATCAATCTCAGGGGTTGAATTTGCTCTGCTAAGAAGTGCTATAAATAAAACTTGCTATCACAGTTTCTCTATTAAGTCTTGGTTCAACAGCATCCACAAGGAAGAAAGCACATGTAACAGAACAGCAAAGAGTGAAATTACTAGGTCAAGGAAACATCAGTGTGGTAACCAAAATGATGCTGTTCGTGTTTTATAGTCACAGTCATTACAGATCATGGCACCTTCTGAGAGTTTCCCAGTCTTCTTAACAAATTAGAAAATATTACATAGAAGACTCTTGATCAAAGAAAAAATTAATCTTAGTTAGTATAATATTTAGTTCCAAGGGGCATGTCATAACTGATTTTCACGAGAAGACTTTTAAGTGGTTTCAATGACTGTGGATTTGGGATTTTTGTTTGTGTTTGTTTTTTGTTTTTGTTTCCAGTGCTACTTCTCTTTTACTAACTTGCAAATCCCCTTGCTAATTCTGTCCTTGTCACAGATACAGAGCATATAAAATTATACTTCTCTTCCCCAACTAACAGTGAGATCAGGGTTTAATTTTGAAAATAATAAAACAACACTTCCATGAGAAGACAGACTTGTGGTGGAAGCAAAGACAGGGTTTCTGAAACTGATTCAAGCATTCATACACACATATTACCAGTGTTACAGGTAATGCAGTCTTAAAAGTGTGACCTTCAAATTCAAAAACTTTTTGATTGCTGAAAAATTTGCAATTTTTCGTCATCTTTTTCTCTTCTAGCTCTTTCCATGCTCTACTAAAAACATGTAATTTCATGTGTTGAATCTCTTCCTTTTGCAAATTCTGAAGAGGTTTTGATTTCCTGAGGATCCCTGATTGCCCCATCACCCCTGCCCCTCCAAACTAATGATAATATGTTTGTGGAAGAGAAGACAATCTGTTTTATGTCAAGGTTGGACGTAGCTTCTGAGGAAGTGACCATCATTCTCCTTTTGCCCATTAGCTATAGCAACACCATATTTCCCTATACCCACTCTAAGTAACACAGTCATGTCACTATGTTCCAGATCTAAACTTAGTTATGGCATTTAGTGACAGGACGTTCAAATATAATGGAATAATAATGTCTAGCATCTGAATTATTTTGAAAATTAAGACTGAATTGGTACTGAGATAGAAGATGAACAAGCATACCTGTTTATTATTAATTATAGTTGAGACAGAATCGACATCTAATTATATTTAACACCATAAGCCTAGCACTCTGTTGAGCCACTGGAAAAAAATCATAATGGAGATGTCAATTAACTTATTCTGACCCAACCTGGCTTGATAGGATTTGTGCTTATTTTCATACTTCCATAGTCTCATATTTTGACACTTATCCAATTTCAAGTCAAACTAAACTATGATGAGTTTAGTTAACTCTTATCCCAAATTTTCCAATAATTTTTATACAAAAATGACTGCTTTGCAATAGGTTATATGAAAAAAAAAGAAACATTAAAAAGAAGTTTTTGGTCAAATATATCATGGTACCATGAGTTGGATATATAAGTTTAGGAGAGTGATAGCCCACAGGGAGATAGGAGGGCACTCAATTTTCAGTAGCAAGGAAACCTGAGCATGCCTGTTTGAATAAGAATAGCTCCATAGGCTCATATTTTTAAGAGTTCGGTCATCAGGGTGTGACACTGCTTGAGGTGGGTTAGGAGGTGTGATATTGTTAGAGTAGGTGTAGACTTATTGGAAGAAATGTCATGTGAGCTTTGGGGTTTCAAAGCTCAAGCCAGGCCCAGTATTATTTTTTCCTATATTGTTGTCTGTGAATACTGATGTAGAACTCTCAGTCACTTTTCCAGTACTGTGTCCACCTGCATGCTAACACGCTTCCTGTCATGAAAAGAATGGACTGAACTTCTGATAATACGAGCAATCCCCAATTAAATGTTTTATTTTTCTTTTAATAAGAGTTTCCATGTCCTGCTGCCTCTTCACAGCAATAAAACACTGATTGGGGCACAGAGGATGTGAAAGAGTACTGTGACATGCTCTCTGCTGAGCAATAAAAGGAAACTGCAAATATGATTTGACAGTGTTTGTAGTTACCTGAACAACACCTACACAGATCAAGTCTTTCAAATACTGGATTCAACAGATTCAAATGATCTCTAGGTGCCAAACTATATTGAAAAGGTACTGCAGTGGTGTATAGTAACTGTGGAAGAGATAAAATTGTTCATTAAGGACCATCAGAGCCAAAATAACCTTGGCCTAGGAGAGCCTGCAGAAACCAATACTCCAACCAAGAAACATGCATGGAGAGTACCTAGAGCCCTTACTCAGAGGAAGCCCATTGGCTGCTCAGTTTAAAAGTGTGTTCCCTAGTAAAGGGAGTAGTGGCTGTCTATTACTTGAACTCAATAACTGGATCTTTGATCACTTCCCCCTGGAAGGTGGAGCTTTGCCGAGCCACAGAGGAAACTAAGGAAGAGAGAGGACCCTAACTAAAATGTTCAATTCCCATCCTGAAAGGCAAAGAGTATGGACATCAGAAGAAGAAGAAAACAGGAAACAACCTAGGAACCTGCTACAGAGGGCCTCTGAAAGCCAGAAGAAGTAAACAGGAAACAAACTAGGAACCTACCACAGAGGGCCTCTGAAAGCCTCTGCCCTGTAGACTATCAAAGCAGATGCTGAGCCTG
>REGO01000067.1:461725-520614 GCA_010120015.1 Rhombomys opimus
ACCTCCCCTATCAGTGGACTTGGGGAGGGGCATGCATGCAGAAAGGGGAGGGAGGGTGGGATCCGGAGGGGAGGAGGGAGGGGCTTATGGGGGGATACAAAATGAATAAAGTATAATTAATAACAAATAATAAAAAACAAAACTAATAATTGTGTTAATGAGAAAATTAGAAAGTTACAATATTTAAAATTTCTCAGATTCCTTAGAGTAGAAGTTTTTTACTTTATCATAATTTTAGGTTTTCAAGTATCTATGCCTAAGTAATATATATTTTGAACATGAAACTCTAATCTTTACATAACATTTATTTACTGTAAACGACCCGCGTAACCGTCTCGCCAGCAAGAAGGCACACGGACGACAGGATCCTTCTGCAGCAGGCTTTATTACAGGCAATGAAAGGAGGAAGACCCCAAGCCCCAAGATGGCGCTGCTTAAATAAGCCCCGACCGCACTTATGTGACGTGGAGTGACGTGTCATACCCTGATTGACTGCTTACTCGTGTACCCGTCTGACGGCCCGGGGTGGGGCAGTGGCTTGGCCTTGGCGCACTTTTGCGACCTGCACATGTGCTCTCAGAGGCTGTTACCAGTATTAGAGACTGGATGCCGGCGCCATCTTGTAATGGCGTCTGAACCTCGGCTCTCTACAATTTACTTTCTTATTCACTTATTGAGTTTGTCCTAAAGAACATTCAGTGTGGTATTTTAAATGTGCCTTTATTTTAACTGTGACTAGTCATACTAGATAGTGCAGAAAAGTATCTGGAGGTAACACCAGGAGAGCAACAGAACCAAGAAATTTGGACCCAGAGGTCCCTTCTGTGACAGATACTCCAACCACACATCATTCATGGATATAACCTAGACCCCCTGCATAGATGCAGCCCGTGGCAGCTCAGTCTCTAAATGGGTTCCCTAGTAATGGGAACAGGGGTTGTCTCTGACATGAACTCAGTGGCTGGCTCTTTAATTTCCCCTAAGAGGAGAGCAGCCTTACCAGGCCAAAGAGGAAGAGAATGCAGCCTGTCTTGATGAGACCTGATAGTCTAGGGTCAGATGGAAAGGGAGGAGGTCCTCCCCTGTCAGTGGACTTGGAGAGGGTCATGGGAGGAAATGAGGGAGGGAGGGTGGGATTGTGAGGGGATGAGGAAGGGTGCTACAGCTGGGATACAAAGTGAATAAACTGTAATTCATATAAAAACTTAAAAAGGGGGAAAAAAGAGTTGAACATAAATGAATGGACACCAACCGCTTTACTATCACTGTTATCTAATTCTGAAAAAGCTAAATCAGAGACTATTGCTCTCCAGGTTACAGAGTAGAATGTCACTCATAGGCATAACCAATCAATAAATATCTATTTCACTATTGTGATATGTAACTCTACTGTAAGCTCCAATGGCATTGCAGTGTGGGAGGGTTTCATTTTGTTGAAGATCAATTAAGTTTAAGGTTAAAGAAAAGAAGAGATACCCTAGTCCTTTAGTCTATGTTTCAAATGAAGTTTGATTCTATTCAGAATGTGTCCTATCCACTCCCTGTAGAATTTGTTTTAGGACATTCAGGACCCCTTTTAGCTGAAACTGATTTTCTCTATTATCTTTATTAATTCTGATATGATGATTCAATTCTCATTTTTCACAGGACTCCTGTAGGTTTAGAGTACTTGGCTGACTCTTTTGGTTCTACTATGTCCAAAGGCTACTTTAAATACCAATCCTACTTGCCTTCTTAATGTCCTTCAAGACTGAAATTCACTAAACAGCAACCAATACTGGCTATATATTTCAGTGGCTAGCTCTTAGAATGGCCACCATTTTCTCATTTAATACTTTATATTACCCACTGTGTCACCACTCCCAATGAATGGAGTTGCACTGAAATTCTTTGTCTTGCTGAAATACAACACTCTTAGTTTCCTGTGACCTGTGTATTTTGTGTATTTTTTTTTTCTGTTGGTCACGTTTGTTTAATCAGGAAGTTGAGAGGTTTCTTAATTTATCACATCTCCTTTCATACCTGTGAAAGTGTGTGTGTGTGTGTGTGTGTGTGTGTGTGTGTGTGTGTTATGGATGTGTTTTTTTTGTCTTTATATGTGTTTTGGGAATACATGTGTGTGCATGCATGTAAAGAACTGAGATCTATGTCTTTGTCTTCCTCAGTCGTTCTTCGTCTTATGTTGTTAAGACAGGATCTATCACTGAACTTATAACTTTTTGATGACTTAGCCCATTTTATTTGGAGATTCTTTCCATGTTGTAAAGGTAGAGACAGTTGCTACATCTATCTTGACTCTACATGGGAATTGCAGTTCTCCAGCTTATCAGTGAATTTTGCTTTACTTGAACCACCTACCAAGCTCATATTTCTAAACCCCTTTTTTGGATATTTTTTATAGAAAGCTAAGAATTTATCACAAGTCAAATTATTGAAAAATGTTACTGAACAAAATTCTATTTGCTGAGATAAAAATATTCTCTATTAATTTTTATGTAATTTGAAGACCTAAAATGTCTCCCAAAGATGTTGGCTACAAGCCCGTGACATTATTGAAATGTAATAAAACCCTTAGGGGTTGGGATCTAATAGTCAAAACTGGGTCATGTTAGGCATGTGACCAAGACAGTGAATATTTATTCATTCTCTTTACCATATTTTCTCTTTCTTTCCTCTCTTTCTCTACTTCCTTTTCTCCCATCCCTTGTTATTGCTTCAATGCTAACATGACGTGAACAGTATGATCTCAGCAAGAACCCTTTTGCCAAATGTTTCCCAACATCATAAGGCTAAAAATAGTGGAGCCGGTCATGCCCTGAACCCTCTGTAATAATCACTGACAAAAATGTTTCAATCTTTAAGGTATTTTTATTAAGTATTTTGTTACAATAATGAAAGTAGTCTAACATGGGTGGATGAAAAGATATATTAACATATTATGTATTAATTCAAGCCCATGCATCCCTACAACTTAAAATTATTGACAGTTTACTTAACCCTAAGATTAATAAATTTACAGTGAAACAGGCAAAACATTTCCCATTTCTCAGAGCAGATTGCTATGGTGATAAAATAATTCATATATCCATATCTATATTTTAATAAATACAAATGAATGTCAACATTTACATTAAAAATAAAGGCTAAACACAAAATGACAATATATGTCCAATTATTTTAGTTAGGTCACTAGAAAATATTGATTGGTTTGTGCCCTGAAGCAGCAGGTAAATGCTTCTGGGTATATAGGGGCATTAAACTATATTGTATAACTTCCATATTCTACGATGTTGCATTAACCAAACTATGATTTTGTTTTCAAGTATCACCTAAGAAGTGGCAGATATCATGGCATCGTAATTCTGAAAAGTCCTTCTTACATTTGCTTCATGATATTCTCTTCTGCCACTTAACCACCCTAATTACCTCTATGTACACATTTTGTACTTTACTTTAAACCTCACATTATATTGAGTCTTTCTAAAAACTTCTCTTGCTATTATTGAGGTTTCTTCATTTAAATATTTTAAGGCATATTTTCTATTCGCCACCTGCCTAAATTATTATAATTCTTGTAACAAAAGTTAAATTTTGTTACTATCATGATAAATAATGCAATGTGCATTTTGAATAGAGATGTTTTTATTTTATAGTTAACTGGTTTTCTAAAGTCCTTTCTCATTATTTATAAAATTGAACCATGAAATTTGTTTCAATTATCAATTCTAGTAAGTATTACAGAATACTGCCTAGAAGCTGTTAATACTTTGTCACTTTTTTAAAAATTCTCTGAGAATTAAAACAACAGATTATTAGAATATAAAAACCAAAAATCTCCAGTTTTAGTGATTAAAGCATAATAATAATAAACATAATATAAGTACTCCAAACTAGTAGACAAAGATGTCATGAAAGGTGTTTGAGCACATAGGCCACAAGCACTTCTTCTATTGTTCCCACACATAAACAAAAAGGCTTATGCATTGCGAGTCAACTAAGCTTTTAACTTATTTGGATTTTTTAAGTTAAATTTTTATTTTTTATACTAATTGCAGTTTATTCACTTTGTATCCCAGTTGTAGCCCCTTCCTCATTCCCTCCCAATCCCACCCTCCTTCCCTCATCTCCTCCCAGGTCCCTCTCCAAGGCCACTGATAAGAGAAGTCATCCTCCCTTTCCATCTGACCCTAGCCTATCAGGTCTTATCAGGACTGACTGCATTGTCTTCCTCTGTGGCCTGGCAAATATGCTCCTCCCTCAGATCAGGTGGTGGTCATAGAGCCAGCCACTGAGTTCATATCAGAGATAGTCCCTGTTCCCTTTACTAGGGAACCCACTTGGATACTGAACTCCTACATCTGAGCAGGAGTTCTAAGTTATATCCATGAATGGTTCTTGGTTGGAGAATCAGTCTCAGAAAAGTCCCCTATGACCAGATAGTTGATGTGCCATTTTATTGAGTTGTAAGAATGAACAGAACATTGTTGCCCATAATTTTGTCTTTATTAAAATCACTGCATATTAATATTTGTAAAGTTAAACTCTGGAAATAAGGTCCATCCATTATCAAAATCTCTTAAACTTTCTATTCTATTCATACAAATGTGATTCTATACCCAGCATTCTCCTTAAAGCTTGCCATTACCATGATTTCATTTTTTCCAGTTGATTCAGTTTAAATTGTATTGCATTATTCTCTTGATTATCCTTTCCTAGAATATTAATAATGTTGAAATTTTAAATGTTAATTTATCACAAATTGTAATCAGAAAATGCAGTTAACGTTATGATATTTATAATATATATCAAATACATACATAACAAATGTTTAGTATGATGGAATTCCTCTTGCCTCATCATTCTAAAGACAGAAGGAGTGTCTCAAATCCAAATGCCGAGCGGTATTCAATAATGTGATTGTATTACAAGATGGTGAGAATAAATTGTAAGTGATGAAGTCATATAATTACGGCTGTGGTGAATAGTATTAGTGGACTAACTGAATAAATAAAGCACAAGTGAGCTTTCTCCACCTTTATGTGTACAGGATGGAATACACTACCTATTAAGAAAGTGAACCCTCATCAGACATTGACAAATCCAATGACCCACCCTGTCACAAATCTCAGAATTTTGAAAATGGAATTCAAGTTATGTATAAGTGCTACTCTACATGACATTCCTTTTTAACACTTCAGACTGACATATGAGACACAAAAACAAATGTACTATAATTTAGCCTTTACAGGGTATAAACAATTTTGGTATGTTATATGGCTTTAAATTTTGGACGGGCCCACTTTAATAATACTACATATAAGGAAAAAAGTAAAGGAGAGGGAGTTTTGTTTGAGTCTACAAAAACAATGTGCTAGGCTTGGAAAACTGACTGCATAAAGACTCTGGGTGATTTTTATTTGATTTATAAAAGAGAAAACATGGTATAATACTTTCAAATTTGTCTTTACAATCAGGAGAAAAAGCGAAATGCCACAGTGAGCCAGTGAGGTCAAAAGATGATTTGGAAAATTCTATTCTCCTCTTTACCTGAGGAATCAGAAGACTGAACCCGGATTGATAAGCTTATCAGAAAGTCCTTCCCATTGAAACCATCTCCTAGCCCAAAGGTGTAACCCAGACTACTTTTGAACTCATGGTCTTACTAGTTATAACTGACAAACTTCTAAAATGATAAGAAAGAACAGTAAAAAAAAAAAAAAGCCAGATATTTTTTCTTTGTTTAAAAGAGACTCACATGCTCAATCCTCATTCAGAAAGGCAAAGAGGATGGACATCAGAAGAGGGAGAAAACAGGGAACAGGACAGGAGCCTACCACAGAGGGTCTCTGAAAGACTCTACCCTGCAGGCTATCAAAGCAGATGCTGCGACTCAGCCAAACTTTGGGCAGAGTGCAGGGAATGTTATGAAAGAAGTGGGATATGGTAAGACCTGGAGAGGACAGGAACTCCAAAAGGAGAGCAGCAAATCCCAAAAGTCTGGGCACAGGGGTCTTTTTTGAGACTGATACTCCAGCCAAGGACCATGCATGGAGATGGCCTGGAACCCCTGGACAGAGGTAGCCCATGGCAGCTCAGTGTTTAAGTGGGTTCCATAGTAATGGAGACAGGGACTGTCTCTGTCATGAACTGACTGGCCTGCTCTTTGATCAGCTCCTCCTGAGCAGGAGCAGCCTTACCAGGCCACAGAGGAAGACAATGCAGCCAGTCCTGATAAGACCTGATGGACTAGGATCAGAGGGAAGGGGAGGAGGACCTCCCTTATCAGTGGACTGGGGGAAGGGATACAGAGTGAATAAGCTGTAATTAATAAAAATAAAAAAAATAATTTAAAAAAGAGACTCAGACTATGGAGGTGACCCTAACAGAGTCTCTTAATAGCAGGGATATAAAGCCTGAAGTTGTCACTTCCTGTAGCCAAGGGTGACCTTGGTAAGGGGGATACCAATACACCCATAAAAACCTTCAACTCAAAATTTGTCTTGTCTACAAGAAGTGTAGGGATAAAGATGGAGCAAAGGCTGAAGGAATGACAAACCAATGCGTAGCCCACCCTGAGCCCCACTCCATGAGAGAGAGCCAACCTCTGACACTATTAATGATATTCTGCTGTGCTTGCAGACAGGAATCTAGCATAACTGTTTTCTGGGACTTTTCCTCCAGCAGAGTCCCACAGCCAAACAATAGGCTGAGCCATGGGAGGGGCTGTGTGGAAGAATGGGAAGAGGGATTGAGAGTCTGAGGAATTAAGGACAGTACAAGGAGACATACAGAGTACAGTAACCTGGGTCCAATCACAGAGACTGAACCACCAACAAAAGAGTATGTGTGGGCTCAACTTTGGCCACACACATACAAACATACACACACACACACACACACACACACACACACATACATATATAATCTCAAATACGCAGCTTGTTCAGCATATGGGTACCCAAACAATAAGAGCAGGACCAGTCTCTGACTCTGCTGCCTGCCTTTGACTCTTTGACTCTTTTTCCCCAAGCTGGAAGGCTTTGTATGGCCTCAGCTGGAGAGAATGTTCTTACCCTATTGGGACTTCATGTGCCAGGGTGTGCTGGTACCCATAGGGTCCTCCCCTTAAAGGGGGAAAGCAGGGAAGGGGCATTGGGGTGGCACTGGTTAGAGAGAAGGAGGAGGGCTGGGATCAGGCTGTAAAGGAATTAAACAAATGAATAAATGGGAAAAATACAAGAGATTCACAGACTGAGAAAACATCTTTTTGTTGCAAAAACCCTTAATTTAACGGTTTGATTTTTTTTCCCTGTGCTTCAATTTGCAACATCCTTTATTGAAATTGTTATGAACATTTTTGATGGAAAAATATTATTATTTCTAGAGATGAGCTGAGTGTATTTGTCATTTTTCTGTTTCTTGACTAAAGGCCCATGTGACATTAATTAAAATGAGAAAAGGTATGTTTGCGCTCATAGTTTTAGTCAATGGTCACTTGTGATAAGGTAGACACCATAGAGAAGAATGTGAGCTAGATTAAATCTGCTCATCTTCTGATAGTCAGAGATAGAGAAACAGGGCAGGAGGATCTACACCCTTCAGTAATATAAACTGATGATCTACTTCCTACAAAGAAGCCCTACTTGATATAGTTTCCTCTCCTTTCCCATGGAGCTCCATGCTGGGGACCAAACCTTCAACACATGAGCCTCTGTGGGCCATTCCATACCCAAATTGTAATGAGAATAAATAGGTTAATAAATGCAAATAACTAGTAATATGGTAGAAAAAATTAAATACAGTCCATGTGCTATGGCTCCAGTTTAATCCAAGTGGTTTCCTTATATAAAATATAATTGTTAAAGATAAACTCATAGCCTAGTTTCCTCAAAGATAATGTATTTTCCAGGAATTAAAGAGATTCACTAAATATTATATATGGTATTCAAGAAGAGAGGAGGCCCAAACTGATCTGGCTTTTCCTATGCTGCTGCTGGTTTATCATCACAATTTATTTTTATATATTATTTGTTTATATAACCATTTATTTTGAGTCTAGGTTGTAGGTCAGTGAACACTTTGCAGGAGATTTTAAGTTTCTTCTACTATGTGCTTTCGGGGGGTTGAATTCGGATCATTATACGTGGCAGTTAGCACCTTTACCTCCTGAACCATCTCACCCACCTCCTCACATATTTCTATCCTGTACTTTATTATGAATTAAGTAGCAGTACTTTGTGAATTTTAGTTACTAATCATTAAAACTTTCATGTGCATTGGCTCAACACAGCTCAGAAGTTTTTCCAATTGCTTGATTAGTAGAAGTTAAGAATCATTGTAATAGGTTGACAAAAAAAAGTTTGTTCAAACAAAGACATATGCTTAGATGCATGAATTTTAAAAATTGAAGGCCTCTTTAAATGCTTGTCATAATATATCTAAAATATTTTAAGGAAAAGTTTCTATGCTTCCTGTATATAGAATGGAAATATAAAGACAAGTAAAACTAGAGATAGGTTAAAGAGGTATTGCTATCATAGATCGGCAGCTACAGGCTTGCTTTAAGCAGTGTTGCTGCTTTTCCGACAAGACTTTCTGGAGTCATATTGTGAGGGTTCTGGCAGGTGGGAACGAGGGAAGGATAGCATGGGAAAGTCTATTAATGAACTGAAACATCTGGGCAAAAGGATGAGGGACCACAAAACCATTTTTACTGAACAATGTAAATTACCAGTTCAGGTCACTCCAGCCCTGAAAACAATCACTAAATAATTGCGATTGTTGGAAAAGCTGCCTTACACTTTTATTAATCAGTGTGGAAATATTTAGTCAGTGGAGGGGGTGAGTGGTACCATTATCATCTGTGTAATCTTGATTTGATCTTGGCTTTGAGAGTGATTTTTACTCTCAGAAATCATTCGATTTTGCCATGAAACTTTTGGTTGTTACACTGTGCAACTCACTGCTGTTTCTGTGGTAACAAACATCTGTTCCAGTGTATATCTGAAGACAACTTACATCCTCAGAAGAGGTCAAAAAAGGAAAAGGTTTGGAAAAAACTAAGAAGACTTTAAGGAATTTTTAGTTTTGGTTTTTCTATTCTGTTTTTGCCCAGCACATTCTATTCCTGACAAAGATCATTCTAACCTTCTCTAAAACAGAAAAATAAAATATCCCTTAGGGGAAAATCTTATCACATAGAGCACATATAAGTCTCTGATTAATAATTAAATAAATCTTTATATCAAGAGTGGAAATAAATAAACTAAATCTGTACTTAATAAATTACTAGTTTATTGAAGCAAGGTATCATTAGAATTTTATTAGTTTTATATTTTTATTAAGCCAACGAAATATTAAACTAAAACAGAACTCTTCATATACCTTGAATATAGTTGAAAACAAATTTGTATCATTATTGCATTGTTACCTTGTTTGCAAACCCTAAAGTCATTGCTATTATATTCAAATATTTCATCTTACAAATAATAACATCATGTCATATCTATTACCTAGTGTCTGTGTCCTAGGTACTAGGTCAAACACTATGGAAGACTTTCAAAGAGGAACACATTGAAAGGAGTTTCAACTAGTAGTTTCTTGTGTCTTTCTTCTGAGACATTACTAAAATTTACAGCAGCTCTTTATTACAAGCAGAATAAATAAATGTCTGAATTGAAATATTTTTAAGATGCAAAAAAGCACATAATGTTCATTTTTGTTTTTGTTTCAAACTGCATAAAGTGGAAAATTATCTATTCAGTCACTCAATTTATCACTCCTATAAGAAATTATCCATGGCCATTCATGGATTCCTTAGCCTACCAGTTGACTGATCTGATCTCTGCTGTGGCTTACACCAGGCAACAGCATATTTGGTGGCTTGAGAATACAATGTGCTTCGCTGACTATGTCCCATTCAGCTTGCTCCACTAAACAGGACAGAAATAAAAAATAAAAAGAGCTCGATCACAGGGGAAAAGCAGTCCCGGTGGATCAACATATGACAAAGAAAATTTCTTTTCTTATTCTATAGTCAGTTTGAGCAACGAGTTAACATTTGGCAAATTCTCTGTTCTCCTTTATTTTCTGTTTTTTTTTTTTCCCTTCATTTATCCTTTAAAGGAAACAAACAAGCAAAAAATGGTTTAATTTTAACAGCTTCAGATGTGGGCATTGACAAATGTTTTCAGACTATTCATACCTGTTTTCATTAGGAAACAATGGAAACTGCATGGAATTTCTATTTCCCTGACCAATCAAGGCGCATGCAAAGCATTGGCACTCTCCATTCCTGGGTCAAATAGCGAGAAAGACATTTATTGCATATATAAACCTTATACCTGGAAATTAAGTCCAGTTATAAATTTCCACATAGAGAGGTTCTAAGTACAGTAGCTTTTCTTTCCTTGACCATCTTATATATGCTTCACAATACACTTTTTGATCGATCAACACCTAGAATAGTGAAGTACTGGGATGACATAATATTGAAATATAGGCACTTTTAAACATGTTGCATTGTATATCTAAAAGCCTTTTTCTTTTCTTTTTAGGAATTGGCATGAGTTTGATTCCCTAAATTCTGCTCAGAAAATTAAAAATAAATGACTGCAAAGCCATTGTGAACACCGATAATTATGTTTTATCTGAGGAAAAACAACATGTACATTGCTAGGCACTGAAAAAGGTGTTTGGTTTCTGTACTAGCATAACCTATGTTATTCTATCTGCTGGTTGGCTATGGTATCTACCACCGATCTATGGTGTCTTTGTTAGATTTCTGTTGATATGATAAAACAACATAATCAATGGCAACTTTGGGAGGAAAGGCTTCACTTGCACTTAGGGCTCTCATGTCCCCTCCATCACAGAGGGAAGTCAGGACAGAAAGTAAGTCATGTCAGGAACCCAGAGGCAGCAGCAGAAGCAGAGGCCATTGACGTCTGCTGTTTGCTGGCCAACTAGTCATAGCTTTCTATGTCTTTTTCTTGTAACATCCAGGACCACTACCCATTGGTTTCACAGTCTGCAGTGATCTGGGCCCTCCCACCTAAGGTATCACCCGAGTAAATGCACTACAGGCTAACCTGAAGACCAATCTCTGGGGACTTTTTCTCAGTGGAGGTTCCATCTTCCCAAATGGCTCTAGTTTGTTTGCAGTTGACATAAAACTAGTCAGCTTATGATTCCCACCTATCTAAACAATTTCATACCTAACACTTTTTTTCTATGACCTTCCAGTGTCTCAGTTCTTAATAGTATCTAAACAACCATGTTTTTATACTTGTCTGAGCATCCATATCCCTCTGATAGTCATATTATATAGTAACTCCTCAAGTACAAGGCATGACTAATCTATTTGTCTATAGAAAGTATCAACCTTTATTTTCTATGATGGTTCTATACAAATAGTCATAGGATATTAATGTCATTGACTATTTTAAGAAGTTGGTTGTTAAGGCCAAATAACTCATTTATAATTAGTGACTATGTGGTATAGTACAGTATTTAACTATTTAATAAAGTTTGTTCAGCATTCAATTGGACAATAAGCATTGCATTTTGAATTAATTCCTAATCCTTAGTAATATGAAATATTCATTTGCATGATACTGCTTTATCAGAAAATGTCACAAGATTTTAAATTGCTTACCACATTTCTTAAGAAAACAACATAAAATAAATCTACCATTTCACTTTAAAATCATGCACAGCAGATGGAGAGACCTGACATGCCTTCATTTGAGCTTTATTCAGCAAGGACCATTCATCCGCAAATGCAAAAATCTTTTCAGTAGCTAGGAATTTTCTCACTGAGCAGAAAGGGTCTTTAAAACTATTTATCTTTACTATGCTGTCACAAAATCTGTGAGCTTCTGACAGCCCTATATTTAATGAACTGGAATCCCCCTTTCAACATGCTCAAATTCTGCCTTTTTCACCCTACCTGCATAATTTTCTCTCTTGTGTTACAGTACAAGTCTGTACAGTAGTCTGCACTTAATCTCCACATCTCATCTTCCCAATTCATCATGTTGGAAATAATTCAACATCCTATAATTTTACCCTCCATTGAACTAGAATAATTTCTACATTTAGATTATTCAGCACCATTAAAAGAACTTTGTTTTCCCCTAGCATTTAATTCTACTATAATCCACTGTCAAATGCATTAAATAACGGAGATGAGATTCCTTCAGTGGTACAGAGAACTGGCAAGTAGAAGCAAGTGTTTAGAAAAAAAAAATTGTGAACCACTATAATAATCACACCATTATTATTGAGCCTTCCTAGGGATATTCTCTTCTCTGTGAAATCAAAATCAGTTGCTCAAATAACAGTGCTTGCTAAGCTACACAATATTTTTTTTGTCTTGCATAAAAGAAAGGCCAAACATCCTGTTTCAGTTTAAGAGTAAACATTTTTCTTAGTTTATGATCATCACGGATATGTCTGAATCAGAGTCCAAAGAATATCTCTATTCTTCTTAGAGTTTAACTTTTTAATATTTTATATCATACTGTTGGGGGGAGCCTATGTCAAAGCCGATGTGTAGTGATCAGATGGTAACCTTAGAAAACTGGTTCTTTTTTTCAACATGTGGATTGCTGAGAGACAACTCAGGAATTCAGGTCATCAGGCTCTGCAGCAAAACCCTTCACCTTCTGAGCCATGATTCTGCCTCTCTTCTTAGAATCTAGTATTTTCCAAGGAAGCATTTCATTTATATTTATTCATTCCTAAATATAAAGATAATTTCCTCCTAGAAAACAGAGTTTAGTTCTCTCTTTCTCTAGAGCCTGCTCTCTGTGTCACAGCTTAAACAGTAAAAGGCAAAAGAAGCATTATTCAAAGACTTCCAACTCCAGGTCTTCAGAGATTTTCAATGTTCTTTTTTTTCTTTCCTATATTCAACTATTTTTTAAATCATTGTGGTAAATACTTGAAAGAACAATTTAAAGGAGGAATGATTTATTTTTGTTACAGAATAGTTGGCACATGATCAGTTGACCTCAGCTCAGTGGACCTGTAGTTACAGGGCATTTCACAGAAAGGGCACAGGGGAACGGAGTTTCTCATAACCAGAAAAGCAGGGAAAGACATACAAAAAAACTAATTTATTCTAATGAGGTTCCACTTCTTCCTAGCTTCCTCGTGAGCATTGTGCCTTCATGATACAGTGACCTCTCAATGTGCCTGCAGGTAGTAAACAAGCCTTCTTCAACACTAGAGCCTTTTTTTAAGGGAGCATATTTTCTAAAAATACAACATTTCAATCAGTTCTGTAATATCTGCTTACCAAGTTGTGAGACACTAACAGCCATACACAGGCTTCCAAGTCTCCAAGCCAAATGACCTAGCAAAGATTCCATCCTACAGACATCTCCATATATGAGTGAGACCATTACAGGTCTTCTAATAACACCAGCCAAAATCACATAACAGGACTGATTAGTCAACCACTTAGTCACAAGAAATCTGTTTTTGTTTTAAGCCACTAAGCTCTGGAGTGATTTATGCTACAATAAAGTGAACTGAAACACATCTCTGTAATAGACTACATTTAGAGTTAAATAGCTGTCTGTTCTGTATAGCAATGAGTACAGAATGCTAGCGCTAATGGTTCTAGTTAAGGTCCTTCCTGCTCCACATACCAGTGACACCAGTGATTACCCCTGTCTGAGCTATGCAGTTGGGTCTCATCAATTTCACTGCTTTATTTCTTTTATTTGTAGCATAAAACAAAAATGGTAGCTATGCTTCAAAGGTTAATATAGGTGTAATGCATAGAAAGGCAACTGGTACACAGTTGGCATCTACCTTAGCTATCTTCAGTTTCCTGGTGACAGTATCTGTCATTTTTAAAACATTTTCTTAATTCTTCTTTTATGTGGATTGTTATTTTGCCTGCAGTAATGTCTGTGTGCAAATGTCAGATCCTCTCGAACTAGAGCTAAAGACAGTTGTGAACTGCCATGTGGATGCAAGGAATTGAAGGGGTCTGTGGAAGAGGAGCCAGTGCTCTTAACCTCTGAGCCCCCTCTCCAGCCCCTCAAAAATTGTCTTTAAATTCCAATGAAAGACCTTTAGTAACATGATCTTTTTCTTCTTCTTTTTTATTTTCTTTGTTATTTATTTTTATTTTGTACAATTAATTCATTTTATATTCTGAATGTGGCCCCCTCCCTCACCTCCTCCAAGGCTCATCCTTCCTTCGGTATCCCTTTCCCCTACTCCACTGAAAGGGGGGATCATCCTCCCCTGCCATCTGACCCTAGCTTATCAAGTCTCATCAGTACTGTCTGGATCCTCTTCCTCTCTGGCCTGGCAGAGTTACATTGCCAAGGGGAAGTTAATCAAAGAGCACACAACCGAGTTCATGTCAGAGACAGCCTCTGCACCCCTTACTCGGGCACCCACATGGAGACTGAGCTGTTTATGGGCTACATCTTAGGAGGGGGTCTAGGTCCTCTCTATAAATGGTCTTTGGTTGGCACATCAGTTGATAGAGGTAGAGGTCTTTTTCTTTTTGGGTGGCTGCTTTTCCATTATTCTTGCCTCACACCATCACATCTCATAAATGGGTAATGCAATCTGTTCCCACTGCTGTAAGTTACACTTCAATATTCTCTCTCCTTCTCTTTTCCTGATTTTGCCCATGATTCAATTCTTCCTAACAGTATTAGAAAGGAATTGACCATTTACCAATCACTTAGTAAGTAGTAGTCTGGCTTTGTAAATAAAGCAACGAATTCCCTCTGAAGATTCAAGGCTGTCGTGAACTGTATCCAGCGGCAGCCATCCTTAAGGAAATTAGTCTATCCTTAACTCCTTCTTAGATATACTTCCCATTATTCTTCTCTTCTGCTTTAGAAAGTCATTCACTCAGTTCTGAAGTTACTTAAAAATGTTCACCATAGCTGATTACAATTGGAGATGGAGAATGGTAACATCTCCAGCTTTTCTTTTATCATTCGCAACTGTTTAAGCTATCCTCGGTTAGTTGTGTTTTCATACAAAACTGAAAATAGTCCCTTCAAGGTGTGCAAAGAATTGTGTTGGAATTTTGATGGAGACAGCTTTGAATATGTAGATTACTTCTAGTAGGTCACCATTTTTATTATATTGTATTTTTATTATATATTGTACCAGTCTATGAGCATAAGCAATCTTTCCATCTTCTTCGTTTTTTTTTTTTTTTTCTTCAGTGTTTAAAATTTATCAGGCAAATCTCTAACTTGGTTAGAGTAACCCCAAGATATTTATATTATTTGAGGCTATTATGAAAGGTTTTATTTTCCTGATTTCATTCCCAGTTCATTTTTAATTTGTATACTGGAGGGCTACTGATTTTTTTATTCTTAATTTAATTTTGTAACCTACATTATTGAAAGCATTTATCAGTGGTAGGAGTTCACTGGCAAAATTTTTAAGGCTCACATGTTTTCTATCATATCATCTGCAAATAAAGATACTTTGACTTCTTCCTTTCTGATTTTCATTCTTTTGCTCTCCTTCAGTTGTCTTATTGGTCCAATTAAGACTTCAAGTACTACACTGAAGAGATGTGGAAACAGTGAGCAGCCTTTTCTTGTATCTGATTTTAGGGAAATTGTTTTGAGTTTCTCTGTTTAAGCAGAATATGACCAGCTGTTAACTGCCTTTCTTATGTGGAACTTCCCCTTGTCTCTACTCTCTAATCTCTCTAAAACTTTTTCATGAAAGAGTGTTGGAGTTTGTAAAGGTCTTCTCTGCATCGAATGGAATCATGATGTGGTTTGTCAGTGTATTTGTATGGTGGATTACACATTTTGATTTATATATTTGAACCATCCCTGCATCTCTTGCATCTCTTCTATGTGTTCTTGAATTTTCTTTGCAACATTGTATTGAGAAATCTAGTACTAAATGCCCATCCATAAAAACATACATTTAGGTACCAGTCTACAGACTGAGCGGATTACATTTAGAAAGTTTGAAGGAGAACAAGGAAAGAGATATGGGAGGTTTTGATGTGAGAAAGGGGAAGGGAAAACAATGCAATTACACTATATTCTCAAAAATAATATATAGTGTATATTTTAATGGGCTTTCTCGTACACAAAGAAGAATGCTCCATCATTAGCATCTTGAAGATATTCCTAATGCCCACATCAGATTTATAGAAGCTTCTGTTATAATGCCAGAGAAGAGGCTTAATGAGAAGGCACCTACTTTTTCTATCTATAAACAGTATGTTAGGGTGCGAATTGTTAATGTTTGGAACTTGTATTTAGGCAATGGAGATTAATAATAAGCCATGTCTTAAAAAGTGGTTTTAATTGGTAAATGTGATTGTCCACTTGAAGTACTAGCAAGAAGACCAAGAGGGTGTAGGTATTTATCAGATGTTATTAGAAAGAAATTAAGTAGCATGAAACTTGAGGGAGCCTTGGCAATCACTCAAAATTCTAAATTCCGCTTGTCAGCAGTGTTCACTAGGAAATACAAACAGAAATGCTGCCAGAAGGATGGGGCATTCCCTTTCAGGGGAAACTTAAACTATAACTTTGCCGCAGAAGGAGATTTCAGAATGAGCCAATTTGAAGCAGAGATGGAGTCTTACTTAAGCATGGAAGCTTGTAGAAAGAGAGATACTCAGGAAGGGAATAGACCCTTTCAAGAAAGTTCCTGTGGGGGGAAAAATGTTCCTGTGACCGTATCAAAGGGGACTATCAGCACCTGAGCGTCTTATCAGCAATCAGGAATAGGATTGAAGGGGTCCAAGGGAACTTCATTTCTCAGCAAATTTCTGATCATTTCCCTCTCTGTCTCGCTGTTTCTGTTTCTGTCTTTTTCTTTCTATGTGTCTCTCTGTCTCTGTGTTTGTGTTTCTGTGTGAATGTGTGTGTGCACGCTCCTGCTTGTGCATGTCTGCATCATTTTATCTTTTGAAAGATGAAACTACAGCTATACCATGGCTGTCAGAGTACATGAGAAGGGATTAAATCATGACTCACATGAAGTGTACATCAAGATTGAAGACAAGATGTGGTTTTTAGTATAGACAGCATTCCGTGTGAGATTCTTAGACCGATTTATTGGGAATGTACAGCTACATGCACTTTGGTCGTTCAAATGATTAGTTGTTATTTTCAGCATTCTTATTTGAGAGATCGCTCAGTAAATAAAGTGCTTGCCTTGTCACAAGAAGATGCTAGTGACTCCACAAAAGCCAGGAGAGCACCACCTGCCTTAAACCCTAGTACTGATGAAGAGACTTGAGGGTTCGCTGGGAGCTAATCAGTTTCGATGAGAGACTTTGTTTTAATAATGATGGAGGTGATACAAAGACGTTTCTACCTCAGTTTCTGGTTTTCAAGTTTATCCACAGCCTTCCTTCATACCAGGCACAAACAAGCTTAAGCCAAAGGAGGCTTTTTCTTTCCCCTGTCCTGTTAGTTTGTTATCTTGCTATCCTGCATCAACTCCTCTTCCCCTCCTCCTCCTTCTCTTCCAACCTCTTCTCTCTGCCTTTTTTTCTTCCCCTCGTCTCTCTAACGTTTATAATCTATGCTTGTATGTGCTTGCATGTGTGCCTGTATCTGCGTGTTTGTGCACATGGAGGTGTCAGAAGAGGATTTAGGATGTCTTCTTCTGTTGCTTCCCACCTTATTCTATTGACAGAAAGATTTTCACTATACCTCAAGCTTTCTCTTTCAGCTAAGCTGCCTCAGTAGAGAGCTTCTAGGATCCACCTGTGCTTGCTTTCCAATGCTGGCTGTTAAAAGAACATGTGGCCATGCTCAGCCTTTGTATATTGATACGGAAGATTCTAACTCATGTCCTATGATACACACACACACACAAAATCCCTCTTTTTTCTGTTGACCTATATCTCTAAAATTTCCAACATAATACTCTTGACAGAATAAGAACTTCATTTATTCAGACAGTCTCACTAAAAATATTGTAATTGTGTCCATAAATAGACCTATAAATTTCCTAAACAATCTTCAAGCAGGTTCATTTCGGAGAGGACGAATGCCAAACTATCACGGAGGTATTACAAGGTCAGCCACCACTCTCTGAGAATTTCTGTGCCATCAAAAAGCCTTAACATGTTGTATCACTCCCTTTCAACTTTACCATATCCTATACAGCAGGCATATTCCACTGAAACATGTGTGACTGATTATAGATGTGAAAATAGCTTAGTGAGTACTTCTTAAATGTCAGGGTTCCTGTTAAGTTCATTTTATTTTAAATAAACATTAGGCTGTAACCACAGTGTGAAGTACATTATATTACATTCACACCATGTACCCCAGTATGAATCGGGTACCATTTCAATAGTTTCTAAAAAGAAGAGATGGAACCAAAAAATATTGAGAAAATTTTCACCATAGGAGGTGAGAAAATAATTTGAATGTACCCACTGGGCAACCTCCTGGATAACAGCCACTTTGCTCCATCTCAGCTGCAGTAGAATTTTCCACTTAGCTTCTTTCCTTAGTTCAAGCTGTCAATCCTTCAGGGTTTGTTTAATCCACTTTCTCTTTCAAGAATCCCTCCTTCGAGAGTGTCCCAAACAACAATGATAAATTTTATTCCTAGATCCTCTCAGTGATTCTAACCTTTAACACAAACTGCAGAGACTCCTCTGGGCCAACTATGCCATTGTTTTATCTTTACTGCAGGTCAACTTTGTGCTTTCCAAAACTCATGTCAGACATTGACCCCTGTGAAATTATCTGTGCATTTTGTTACATGATTATTGGCATCATTGATCCACTACAGACAGGATAGACTCATTAGAGATACAGAGTAGGAGTAGGTTGAATTGCCAGGGAGTAGAGACTGACAACACGAATGGAGTCACTTGAGGATGTGGTGGAAATGATGTGGAATTACATCACTGTGCTCATTGTACACCATCATTAGCATACTAAAACCACAGTAATATGCGTAAATGTTGAATTATCTGCTAAGAAAAACAATAAATTATGTACAATACACACAGAAATGTAATGCGATACCACGAAGAAAAACTTTACAAAATATGTTTGCAAATTTAGAAATTGAAATTAGCTTACACAGTGTGTTCTGTTTGCCATTGCTAAAGTAAAAAGGGAAACAATTTTACAGAGGGAAGGAAGAGATAGGGAAATAAAGATGACTTAGAACTGTGCACATTTTAGACACATTATACAGGATTATCTGACATAGAGAACTAACAGATATTCGTATTTAGTGTTGTTACTGTGTGTGAATGTGTGTGCAGAGGCATGTGCATGTGAGAGAAATGCCATGCAGGTTGTGACCTGTTTGACGTGGGTTCTGGGAGCTGTAGGAAATATCTTAGGTGAGAAACAGTGAGGGTTTTCAGGAAGAGAGGATAAAGTTGGAATCTTGATGTTGCTGTTGTTTGTTTAGCTAATGGAGTCGTAGACACAATGGAAATAAGAAGACACGGGGAAAATTGTTTTCTCAATATGAACTTACTTTTGCATTCAGAAACTATGAAGAATTGATAGATGAACATCTGTAATTGAAGAGAAGAGCATGTGCACACTAATGTGTAAACCAAATTGCATCTTTACTGTCCATCTCAAGCTGGACAAATACAAATGGATCGTTTCTGCTGCCTGTTTCAGCGGAAATCTCTCTCATCTTCTTGGCCCCAGAGGTTGAGTCTATGCAGCTCCCATGGTATTCAGGCCTTTTGCCCCATGATGCATTTTGCAACCAGATTCCTTGGTCTTTTGTGTGCAGGCAATAGATCAAAAGACATTTTTCCTTTGTTCCTTTGCCAGTCCTGGAGACAAAGAGAAGTGGGGAGGTGGGATCCTACCACTGCCTTCCATTTTTATATTTCCCACCAATGATTTACTATTGCAATGGTCTATTGCTATTTGTAGACTACATTGTGCTTTCCATCCTAAATTAACTCGGTAAATATTTTTCCTTATGAGCTATGTCATTTCTAACATTTGATTTCTATTTTTTTTTAATTTGGCAAATATTTACTAAATATTAGCACATGCAACTTTCTCTGCTAAACATTGAGGATTATGGATGACTATATAGACATTCAAATCATTCATGTGTCTTCTAGAAAAGTATTTGTTAATCTTTTATGCTGTGATTTCTAAAATGTGTTAATCCGTTGTGGACACTTCCATAACTAAAAACTATTTGCTTTCCATTCAAAGAAAGAAGAAGAAAAAAAAAAAACCTTAAATGTCTTAACAGAGCTTATGTCATTTGACTCTAATCTTATTTCTCACTCTCTTCTCATAGATATTCCTTTCCTACTTTCCCAAAGTCTTAATTAAAGAGCAATTGATGTTCCCTTCTACCACCATTGACTCACAAAGTATTGCTGAAGTATTAATGTGGTCTTTTTCCTTTCAATTTTTGTTTAATCATGTGCTGGATTTTACTTGGACTGTATTTTTAATATATATTGTCTTGATTTAAAGCAATTTACATTATATAATCTTATATTTTTTATTAATTAACAAAAATGTTAATTCAATTATATTGTGATCATATTATCCCTCTTCTCAAATTCCTTCAAAAATATTTTCCCCACCAAACAAACTTTAAATTCTTTCTCAAAAATCTAATAAAATTCCAAAATTCCAAAACCCACAATGAGCAGATAAAGTGCTTGTGGTTGGCATGGTATCTAAGCTTCTCTCTTGAGAGTATACAGAGTATGTTTCTCTACCAAAGACACTGGGAGGTGGGGGTGAAGATTCTATGTTCTACATGCTCATTTTTAATGAGTTCTATAGATGTTGTCTTCAACAAGAGGCCTTACTGTAAGTTTGTGAAAAGTAACATATACTCACTCTTGGCTATTACCTGTATTGTTTTCGTGATTCCCATAGGGGCCCTGCACAGCTCAATTAGATTTGACCCTATCCTGGTACTGGAAGCAGTGTTTGGTAACAAGGGATGTCTAGATGGGACTGTGCCTCTCCATTATTTGGTGTTTCATAAATATCATCTTCACATTTGTATATATTTGATTTTGTTTATCTTGTATTAGATGTCCATACTACCCCTGAAATGCCCCTAATTTTAGCTGCATCTTCTGTTTAATCACAGAAGAAGACCTTGGAATCATATTTTCCATCTCAATCTCAAAATCCTGCTATGAGACTCTAATATCCTACTTTTCAGTATGTATCATTGTTACACATTATGCTTTCTCTTAAAGGACCAAGGAACAAACAAAACAGCCTTTGTAGAAAAAGTGAGCCCTATTGGAGCCTCTCAGTTCTGCTATAGGAGTACAAATGTAGCCACAGACTGCAGACAAGAAAAATAAATGTACTTATCACTGAATAAAATTTATGCCTTATGCACAGATTATTATTTATTATTGCAGCCCAAATTATTGGTCACTACTGAGACTAGTCTATGATTTACAAGACGTGCAGCAACATCTCTAGTATGCCCGGAATGTTCCGGTAACACCTATGAGAATCAAAAATGTATCCAGACACTGAAAAAGGTTTCTAGGGTGGAAAACTGCTCATTATCGAAGACCAACAGACTTAAACACTATTTACAAAAGCCAGAAGGATTTGGCCTGTTAAAATGGATAAATTACTGGACATCTTTTCAATAGACTGACTCCAATTGGTGTTCATATTTGCATACCAATACTTTCCTTACTTTTTAAAATACAAATAAGGAACTACAGGAGTTCCTTTTTAATTTCTTTCAAACACCATTATATAGGCCTTGCCTGTATCAAAATTAGGTTGAGCATAATACCCCATAGGAATCAGAGAATGAATAAGTCCATGCATGAATGAAAACACCAATGATTTTTTTCAAAAACATTACAATAAAACGAAGGAAATAATGAAAATTTTTAAGATGGCGGCAGTCAGTGCATACTAAATCTGAGTGCGAGAAGATCATCTGCGGTTATAGTGAGTAACCTAGGAACTGACTCTAAAACACTGACCGCCTTCATCCAGACAGGAGGGGACATACCAGGAACGGGGAACTCACAGTTCCAGGCCCTCTGCAACTATCTCCCTTGCACTGTCCAGGACTAGCAACTCCGGACTGTGCTTTCCACTTAGATGGTCAGAGACTCACTGTGCCACACATGGCTTTTTGCCTACCTGAGTGTGGGTGTGCAGATGAAGAGGCACTCCGATCCAGCTTCCCTACACTCTGCCCAAAATGTGGCTATGAGTCTAAGCAGCTATTTCAGTACCATGATGGGTAGAGTCTTTCAGAGGCCCCCTGTAGAAGGCTCCTGTCCTGTTCACTATCTTCTTCTACTTCCAATGTATATCCTGTTTGCTCTTCTGAATGAGGTTTCAGCCTCTTCCCTAGGGTCCTCATTGTTGTTTAGCTTCTTTAGGACCATAGACTATAGTGTGTTTATCCTATATTATAAGGCTAGCATTCACTTATATGTGAGTATATACCATATGTGTCTTTCTGCTTCTGGGTTACCTCACTCAGGATGATCTTTTTTAGTTCTATCCATTTGCAGGCAAATTTCATGACTTCCAACAGAGCCAAAATACCTGGGCCCAGGTGGTCCTGCAGAGTCTGATAAATCAACCAAGAACCATGCATGGAGAGGACCTAGATCCCTGGCTCAGATGATGCAAATAGGCTGCTCATTTTCCAAATGGGCTCCCTAGTAAGGGGAGAAAGGACTGTCCCTGACATGAACTCAGTAGTCAGCTCTTTGATCACCTTCCCCTGGGGAGTGCAGCTTTGCCAGGCCACAGAGAAAGATCACCAGCAGCCAGTCCTAATGAGACCTAAGGTTAGAGTGAGATAGAAGGGGAGGAGGTCCTCCCCTATCAGTGGACTAGGGGAGGGACATAAAGAGAGAAGAGGGAGGGAGAGTAGGACTGGGAGGAGATGGGGGGGGGAATACAGCCTGGATACAAAGTGAAAAATTTGTAATAAATAATAATTTAAAATGTGCAAAGAGTTAAGAAATAAATGTTATACATAGCCTGCATTAAAAAAAAAATAAAGAAATTGAAGAGATCCCATACTCATATCTTAGCAGCACATCTGAGAGCCCTGGAAAAAAAAAGAAGCAAACACTCCAAAGAGAAGTGGACTACAGGAACTAAACAAAATCAGGGCTGAAATCAATGAATTGAAAACAAAGAGAACAATACAAAGAATCAATGAAACCAAGAGCTTGTTCTTTGAGAAATCGACAAGATAGAGAAGCCCTTAGCCAACTTAACTGAAAGGGAGAGGGAGAGTATCCAAATTAATGAAATTATAAATGAAGAGGTGGACATAACAACAGGTAATGAGAAAATCTGGAGAATGATTAGGTCTCGATTCAAAAGCCTCGACTTCAGAAAAATTGGAAAATCTATAGAAAATGGATTATTTTCTCGGTAGATTTCACTTACCAAAGTTAAAGCAAGATCAGGTAAACAGTTTAAACAGTCGAAAAACAAAACAGAACAAACAAACAAACAAAAAAATCCGGGGCCAGATTGTTTGAACACAGGATTCTATTAGACATACAACTGGTGCAACACCATATACACTAACTCTATTGGAGGAGAGAGTAGGAAAGAGAATTGAACCCATTGTTAAAGGAGACAGCTTCTGGAACAGAACACCAATCTTAGGCTCTAAGATCAGCAATTACTACAGGCAGCCTCTTGAAACTGAAAAAGCTTCTGTAAGACAAAAGAACAAATAGCATGACACAATAGTGCACACACTTGTAAAAGAGCTTCAGCAACCCTACATCTGAAAAAGGGGTAATATCTAAATATATAATCAACTCAAAAACAAACACCCAAAACAAAATAACCCAATTAAAAAAGGGGGTTCCGATCTAAGCAGAGAATTCTTATTAGAGGAATATCGAATGGCAGAGAAACACTTAAAGAAAAGTACAAAGTCCTTAGTCACTAGGGAAATACAAATCAAAAAGGACATTGTAATTCCATCTCATACCCATCAGAATAGGTAAGGTTAGCATCACAAAAGACAGCACGTGCTGGGGAGGATGTACAGAAAGGGAAACACTGTCCATTGCTGGTGGGAGTGGACAGTTATACAACCACTTTGATAGTCAATCTGATAATTACTCTGAAAATTGGAAATAACACTATCTTAAGACCAAGCTATATTACTCGGGTGTATACACAAAAGTTTCTCTACCATACAACAGGCACACTGTGCAACTATGTTCAAGGCAGTTTTCTTGTAACAGCCAAAATCTGGAAACAACCTAGATGTCCCTCAACTGAAGAATGGATAAAGAAACTTTGCCACATTTACACAATGGAATACTATTCAGCTGTTAAAAATATGAAATCATGAAATTTGTAGGTAAATGGATGGAACTAGAAGAAATCATCCTGATTGAGGTAATCCAGACCCAGAAAGACACACATTTAGTGTACTCACTTATAAGTGGATTTTAGACTTATAGTAGAGGATAAACAAGACACAGACCCAAAGAAGATGAATAACAAGGAAGATCTAAGGAAGGATGCTTAACTCTCAATTGGAAGAAGAAATAAAAGAGAAAGAGGTAGTGGTTGAAGAGAACGAACAAGGTAGGAAAAAGAGTGCAGAGAGATATGAGGGTGGAGACCAGACCTTGATAGAGCAAATGCAAGAAGACAGAAGGCCTGCAGAGAAAAGAGACACTGAGTGTGGGGCGTCTCTGTTACAAGCTGGAGACCTAAGTCAGGGTAGGCTCCTGGGACGATATAAGGGGAACTCAAGCAGAGATTCCTAGTAGCAGAGACCATAGGTACTTAAGAGGGGACCTCTAACTAGACTAGTCTCCCAGTAGAGGGAGAGGAACACCAACCCACTCACAGAAACTTGGACCCCAAATTTACCCTGCCTACAAGATGTGCGGGGATAAAGTTAGAGCAGATATCAGAGATTGAGGGAATTCCCAACCAATGCCTGTCCCAGACAAAGACCCACCCTATGTTAGAGTGCCAATCCCTGAGACTATTGAATGATACTCTGCTAAGCTTGTAGACAGGAACCTATCAGAATTGTCCCCTCATAATTGATGCTGAGACACACCGCAAAACAATGGGTGATGTGTACGGAATCTTGTGGAAATGTTAAGGGAAAGAGCAAAGTACCTGGAGGTGACAGGAGCTCCACAGAAGACAAACAAAACCAACTAACCAAGGCCCACAGGGGCTTGCTGATATTGAAACATCAACCAAGAACCATGCGCATGAACTGTACCTAGGCCCCCTACAAAGAGGTAGCTGATAGGCAGCTGAGCTTCATGTGGGTTCCCTAGTAAGTGGAGTGGGGACTGCATCTGACAAGGTAGGTCTCTTTTGACAGAATTTTGATCAATTTCCCCTGGAGGGACTGCCTTGCCAGGCTACAGGGGAAGAGGACAAGCTCAGTACTGATGTGACTAGATGAGCTGGGATGAATGGGAAGGAGTGGCTCTGGTTTCTTTTGAGGAATAAGGGAGGAGAATGGTGGAAGGTTGTTGAGGAAGGAGGCTGGGTGACAAGCAGAATGGATGGGATAAGAAAGTGAGGATAGTTGGGGCTACAAACAATATCTAAAGTGAATAAGAGAAATTGTAGGAAGTACACTAGTGATAAAATAGCAATTAAGAAATGAAGACCATGATAACATACAGTCAGAGATCAACTGTCTAAATAAGTGGATGAATACTTTCAGAAGCAGAGAACACCAAAGAAAGTACTGTTACTTTAGTTCAGATAGGTGTCTAGATACATCTCAAGTGTATAACTTCCCTGAATGAGGAATTTTCCTCACTTGTAAAGCTAGAGTAAAATTGACAGTGATAAATAAATAAATAAGATGCTAGCAGAGGCAGAGGTGTTGAACTGTATAATGAACAAACGGAAAAAAAATGAAAAAACTGAATTTATCCCCAAGCATGCAAGATATAGAAAAGTGGGTCTACATTTAGAATGAGTTTCAGGCTGTGCTTTCTTTGCCAACACTTTAGTGTCTATTGACTATGAAAAAAGCAAAATTGCCTTCAGGCTAGAAAGACCTATTAACACCCCCATCAAGGCCAGTGTTCTGCTGAGTAGACAAGCAAAGAAGCTGAGGAAATCTGTGTCTGGAGAGAATGCATTTATCATGGCTAAGACCCTTAGGCCACAGCCTTTCTACTGAAGTGCTTGGCAGAGAAGGAATCAGGGTAACCTTACAAGTGTGGGAATTCAGGCCATAATGTACATAGATGCATCTCAAGCCTACGGCCTAACTAAATGAGGAATTTGCTGATTCTGTTTCATTATTTAATATGCCCATATCAGTAAAATTTAATTTTGAATTTTCAATCATAATTATGTCTAAAATGCTTATTGGATTGAAAATAAGTTGCAAAGGGTTTTCTATACACTTTTAAAGTATGTGAATATTAGCTATGCTTCAAAATGAAAGCAATTAGTAAAAGGAAGGCATATAGGATGCCCACACTACTCGATACATTTTTTGTTTAATTCTGTGTTGTTTTGTTGTTGTTGTTTAGATTTTATTAGAGTTCACCCTCTATTTTATACATTTTGTTCTCAGAAAAGAAAAACCCAAATCACACAGTCTAATGGGAACAATGTGCTGAGAGTAAAAAGATAAAGAATTCAGAAATAGAAAAAATGACTGCAGTGTTGATTACATTTCAATTTCAAGTCTCTAGAACCCCTACATTTCAGTTACCCATTCTTAGATGAGATCACCATAATGATTCCCAATAATGTCATGTTTGATCAAGGTTTCAGTTCATCTTTCCAATGATCATGCTTAACAAGATTGCTTTAAATGAGTCTTGCAGAGATATGAGGCCAGATGATCTGTTGTAGTGATTGTGAGCCCAATAAAGTTTCTCTCTCTCTCCCTCTCTCTGCCTCTCTCTGTCTCTCCCCGCACATCTCTGCTTCTTCTTCAACTGTGGTAGAATCTGATAGAATCCTTCCTCATTTCACCAGGACTGAATATTTGGTCAATGTATATCTACCGCCATAGGTCCTAGTGGTTGGTATGTTAAAAAAAAATGAAACTCATACTTTCTTATTTAAGATATGATGCCCAAAATTATATAATTATATAATCATTGTAATTATATATATATATATATATATATATATATATATATAATCAAGGGAAAGGGAGCACTGAAGAAAAGTTGAACTAACATATGACATTATTCTAAGCATGAGGGACAAGGACTGTTATCTGAGGATGAAGAGTTTTACTAGCAATAATTCATAAGATTTGTTAAGATTTTAATGATTAGCAAGAGGGAGAGAAAATGGCAAGACCTGCTTTACTTGCAGAAAGAATTTTTTTTTCAGTATACAAAGCAAGTAGAATACTCTTATTATACAAAAAATAAATGAATGAATTTGGGTCATTGTTCTCTTTTAGTTGTAGTTTTAAATGTGCCTTCTGTTTTCTGAGGTCACGTGAGAATATGGAGATGCTACCTACTATTTATTTTATTTCATTTTCCTTTAAAATGGAACAGTTATATTTGAATACTAGATCACCACATTCTAATATGATCTTCACTCATCAATTTTCAGCAAGTTCTTGCTGAGTAAACTGTCATGTTAAGTTTCTGTAAGTAAAGATTCAGCCATCAAACAGCAGTCTAATAGAACGTGACCATTGGCACAGTGTTACTTTTGAAGAACAATCTAGTTCATGGTGAGCAAATCCAGGTTTTCTCTGCAATGCTGAGCAGTGTTCTCAAGACTCAGATGCCAATCTTCATTTTGGCAGCTGAAACAACTGAAATGTACTGTAATTTCAGTTAACAGACTTTTTCATTTTACACGTAGAGTGGTGGCATAAAAGGAAAGTGGAAGAGGGAAATTCAAAGCAGTGTCAAGTGGAGACATTGGAGTTCAGAGAGCTTACCTGGTGTAGGCGGGCTCATTCTCTCTTCTTTCGTATTACTCATTTCTCAATTTCCAGTTTATGAATCATTGTGCTGCTACATGATTTGTTACTCTCTTGTCACTGACTGTTTAGTTACAGTCCATTCAGGTTTTAAACAACTCAGTGATGACTGTTTTATATTGTGCATTAAGATGTGGAAATGATACACAGACAATCTTTAAAAAAATAGTTGAAGAAAACTTACCTTAAGTATGTAAAAGACAGAATGTGGATTTATTTCACATTTCCATGTGTGACAGGGGAGGTAGAAGAGAGTACACTATGTAGCTTTAAATATTGAAATTTTTATGTAGATAAATTGTTCTTTTAATAAAGAACAGTTCACAAAGCTCATTAAGTCAATAATATATCTCAGAAAATACTCAAAACAGACCACATTAAAGTAGTGTTTAAGAGCAGTTCTTGTTTTATTATCACTATTTTAGTCCAAATAATAGTTTCACAATCACTGTTGTAGTCCACCTAATGTCAGCATTTCTATTTATACACTTATAAATATAAATAAAATGCTGATCCTCAATTAGAATGCTAATTATTCTAAAATTTTGCAGATGTATTTGGGAGATTTCCTAACTGACTAAATATTAAGTATTCCAATCTTCTCTTTGTAGTATTTATACTGCTTCAGTGAAACAAACATTCAAGTGTGCAAGTTTTCCAGTCAGTGAAAACATCGCTACTTGTCCATCATATTTCAGCTACTAAAATATCTACTAATCTCCTCCGTTGTCTAGGAGAGGTTTTTGAAATTATTTTTTATATCTGATAATTTCAAAGTATATCTTCTTATTGCCTCATATTCACAGCTGTTTTTGCTTAATCACTTCTGTTTAATGTTCCTTATCAAAAGGTCGGTAATAGGCACCAAATTGCTACTGTTAGGTAATGGTCATTTGCAAATTTCATTGTACTTGTAAAGACAGTGACAAATGTTCCTCAGCCTCCTGCTTGGATTCCGGAAGAGAGTGTTGTCTAGCATCTTTCTTGCATTGGTAACTACTCTTCTTTTCTTTTGAAAACTTTCTCTCTTTGTACTCTAAATGTTGAAGTGTTGAAGGCCTCTTTGTGGATTGTTTAGGAAGATTTTCCATAGTGAGTCAAGTTTTCTGATGATCACCTTCATTAATTACCATCTATACACTCCTGATCCCCAAGTCTGTGATTCCACTACTTCTCACCCTAGAACAATGATTCTCATCCTGTGGTCATGAACCCTTTGCAAACCTTTAACTTCAAAAATATTTATATTATGATTCATAACAGTAGCAAAATTCCAGTTAAGAAGTAGAAACAAAAATAATTTTATGGCTGAAGGCCAGCACAACCTGAGTAACACAGTGGTCACAGCATTAAAATGGTTGAGAAACTCTGCCCTAGAGCTTCATAGAATAAATTGCAACTGGAATTTGACATTGAAGTGGAATGCAATAGGCATCACAAAATTTTCTGTAACACCTACATGCAAAAGCCTTCAGTGTTATTGACATAATACCTTTCCTTTCCCAATAGATTCCATTTTAGTTCTCTGACTTTATCCTCACCACAAAACTAGGTAAAATTACATTAATAACTGAGTGAAATCAAATAGCTACATGTTCAAATTCCTCTAAGAATGTTTCAGTCTATTCCAATTAAAAATTAATATTTTACTATGATTCACAACAACTTACAAAAGCAATCTTCAGTACTGATGGCTTTTATGTCTACTCTAAGTCCACATAGTCTCTTCATAGTTACACAGGGCTCCTTTATCTGGGTTTTTCCCAAATATGCTCATCTTTACCTTGTTTTGAGCTAGATTTCATGGTTTTCTCTTTCTGAAATCTCTTGTCCTTGATACTATCACATCCTCTTTCAGTGAGTATGTGCATCTGTCATTTCCCTCTTCCGATTGCATCAGCATAACATTTTTCATAATTTGTCATTTGTTAAGCCTCCATAATCTGGAACCGTATAGCATTGAGTCATCCTTATCGTATTGTATTTGTTGTTTAACAAATAGACAGGCCAAGAGTATTTTGAGTAAATCAATAAATGCCCCTTCTTTTATTATTATTTTTCTGTTGTCTTATAATATATCTCAGAATAAGTGCTAGGCATTCAGCCACTACCTCTAGATTAAACATAATTGGCAGAGAGGGAGATAAGGAGGAGAGGGATAGACAAAGATACAAAGACACACAGAGATTACCTACAACTAATTAAATCCATTATATCGTTTCTCAATATTTAAACAGCGAGACTCCTTATAAATTTCATTTTAGTAACTATTTCACAGCTATTGAAGCAAAGCTAATTTCTATGTGAAGGATTTCTCTGACAGAAATCTTGATTAATTGTTACATTAATGTTACAACTATTTCTCATTGGTATAATTGTAATTTCTTGAGTAGATGTGCCATGATAATATAAAAGTCATTTCTCTAGATGTATGTAAAACTTTATCAAATACATATTTTAAGTATAATTATTTAATTTGAAGGATATTGTTCACTTATCAGCAAAAATGAACATTTAACACACAGTTGCATTTTATCTCTAATAAAGCATAATATATAGATATTTTGGTTCTGTTGCTCTCCTTGTGGAGGTCCTGTCCTATCCAGGTCTTACTAACTCCCTCTTCTTTCATATGATTCCCTGCACTCTGCCCAAAGTTTGGATATGAGTCTCAGCATCTGTTTTGATACCTCGCTGGGTAGAGTCTTTCAGAGGCCCTCTGTGGTAGGATCCTGTCCTGTTTTCTGTTTTCTCCCTCTTCCAATGCCCATCCTGCTTGTCTTTCTGAGTGAGGATTGATCATCTTACCCTGGGTCCTCCTTCTTGTTTGGCTTCTTTAGGTGTACAGATTTTTGTATGTCTAGCCCATATTATAGGTCTAGTACCCACTTATGAGTGAGTATATACTGTGTGTGTCTTTCTATGTCTAGGATACCTTAGTCAGGATGATCTTTTCTAGATCCCACCATTTGCCTGACATTTCATGATTAATATAAAAAATAAAAATTTAATTAAAAAAGAAAGCATAATACCATATTTTACTCCTTTCATGATCACAATTATTTCAGCATTACTTCAACTCAATAAATATGTTTTTTATTTTATTTTAATAATATGTGTGCTTCTGTCTGTCTGTTTTGTGTGTGTGTGTGTGCGTGTGTGTGTGTGTGTGTGTGTGTGTGTGTGTGAAAGACAGAGAGAGAGAGAGAAAGAGAGATTTTGCAAGTGGTATTCACATGTCATTGTACATGTACAGAGGTTAGACAATTGCCTTAAAAGTAGAATATCCTAAATGAGGTATCCCAAAAGCAGAAAGATACACATGGTATATAATCACTTATATGTGAATATTAGACATATTATATAGGATAAACATATAAAATCTATACACCTAATGAAGGACCCTGTGTAATATGATCAATCCTCACTCAGAAAGACAAATGGGATGGGCATCGGAAGAGGGGGAAAAAAGGGAACAGGACAGGAGCCTATCACAGAGGGACTCTGAAAGACTCTACCCAACAGGGTATCAAAGCAGGTGCTGAGACTCATAGCCTAACTTTGGGCAGAGTGCAGGAAATCTTGTGAAAAAAGGGGGAGACAGAAAGACCTGGAGGGGACAGGACCTCTACAAGAAGAGCAAAAGAACCAAAAAATGTGGACCTAGGGGCCTTTTCTAAGACTGATACTCCAACCAAGGACCATGTATGGAGATAACGTAGAACCCTGCACAGATGTAGCCCATGGCAGCTCAGTGTCCAAGTGGGTACCCTAGTAAGGAGAACATGGACCTTCTCTAATATGACCTCTTTGGCTGGGTCTTTGATCACCTCCCCCTGAGGTGGGGGGAAGCCTTACCAGGCCACAGAGGAAGACAATGCAACCAGTCCTGATGAGACCTGATAGAAGAGGGTCATATGGAAGGGAAGGAGGACCTGCCGTATCAGTGGACTTGAAGAGGGCCATGAAAGGAGATGAAGAAGGGAGGGTGGTATTTGAAGTGCATGAGGGAGGGTGCTACAGCAGGGATACAAGGTGAATAAATTGTAATAAATAAAAATAAATAAATAAGAAAGAAAGAAAAGCAAAAACAAAAAGAAGTTTTTCTTAACCTTTCTTTTTGTCCAGTCTATCTGGACCAAGAGCTTCTAGGAATTCTTGCTTTTTGTGCCTCTTATCTAACAACAGGAGAAATGGAATTATAAATGTATAATATAAGACCTAGCATTAAGTGATTTTGGGACTCTGAACTCAGTTCTTCATGTGTGTGCTGTAAATGTTTTACCTGATGAGCCATTTCTCTAGCCTATGCAAATGATTTTTAATGAGCTTTCATACCGTTCACAAAGTTGACAAAGACTGAGGCAGTATTTATGGATATATCCATACATTAGTCTCAGAATCACTACAAAACAGATGCTGTGCCCTCAAAACCTGATATATCACTGGCTTTGAAGGTGTACATTGTTCTGCTGAGTTGTTGAACATCATTTCCTCAAAGACATGACAATGCAGTAAACACAGCAGTAACAACTAGATCAATAGTAATAGGAAAGCTGTTAATATTTCTGGTGGAAACAGTGAAAAACAGGAATGGGCACCTCAACAATGCCTCATCAGAGATTCCAGCTAAGACTTACTCCTACACACTAGTTGTATGGTCTTGGGAGTTGGTGTTAGGATCTATAAGAAATGGATGCTTCTATTTCTCCTTCCCAGTGAGATTTATGAACCTGCTTTGTGTGTTCATAAATCACATCTGTGTGTCTGTGCATTTTTTTATTCTGTGTTAAATGGCTTAAATCCACCTATAAGTGAATACATAGCATGTGTGCCTTTCTGGGTCTAGATTTCCTCAGTAAGGATGATCTTATCTAGTCCCATCCATTTGCCTGAACATTTCATGATTTCCTTGTTTTTAGTAGCTGAGTAGTATTCCACTGTGTAAATGTACCACAATTTCTTTATTTGTTCTTCTGTTAAGGGACATCAAGGTTGTTTCCAGATTCTGGCTATTATGAACAAAGCTGTTTTGAGCAGTGCTGAGGAAATGTCCTTGCTATATGGTGGGGCATCTTTTGTGTATGTACCCAGGAGTGGTATAGCTGGGTCTTGAGGAAGAGCTATTCCCAATTTTCTGAGAAAATGCCAGACTGATTTTCTAGACAGCCAGAGTAGTGGTTGAAGAGAGGGAACAAGATAGGAGAAGGAGTGCAGAGTGTTATGAGTGTGGAGGCCAGACATGGGAAGTGGAGGAGCAAAAGGACAGAAGGAATATAGAGAAAAGAGAAGCTGATGGTGAGGTTATCTCTGTGACAAGCTGAAGACCTAAGTCAGAGCAGGATCCTCTGAAGATATGAGGGGGCTCAATCCTAGTAGTATAAGCCATGGAGACTGAAGAGGACACCCTTTAGTCAAGTCTCCTAACAGAGGGAGTGAAATATCAATCCACCCACAAAAACATCAATTCAAAATTTACCCAGCTTACTGGATGTGCAAGGATAAAAATAGACCAGACAGAGCAGAAATTGAGGGAATATCCAACAATGGTGTGGTCTAACCAAAGCCTCACACTATTGGAGAGTGCCATACCCTGATGCTATGAATGATACTTTGCTAAGCTTGCAGATAGAAGCCTATCAGAGTTTTCCTCTGAGCAGCTTTACACAGCAAAGCTTCAAAACAAGTGCTTAAACTAACAGCCAAACACAGAGTGATGCTTAGGGTGTCATGTGGAAAAGTGGGAGGAAAAAGAAAGGACTACTAGCTGATAAGAAGCTGCACAAGAAGACCAACAGAGGCAACTAACCAGGTCCCAGAGGGGCTGGCTGAGGCTGAAGCTTTAACTAGGGACCAAGCATTAATGGGAACCTAGACCTCATTACAAAGAGGCAGCTCATGGGCAGCTTAAGCTTCATGAGTACTCTGAAGTAAGGAAAGCAGGGATTGCATCTGACAAGGACTGTCTTGCCAGCTCTTTGACTACTTCCCACTGGCAGAAGTGTCTTGTCAGGACACAGGGGAAGAGGACAGTTAAGTCCTGATATGGCATGATAATCTGGGGGGGGGGGAATGGGAATTGGGGAGTCCTCATTTCTGAGGAATAGTGAAGGGAGAAAGGGAGGTAGGATGGGACTGGGAGGTCAGGAAGGATGGGGCTGCAAGCAAGATGCAAAGTAAATAAAATAATAAATAAAGAGGGGGGGGATGGATGGTTAACCAGTGGTGCAGTTTCTAATACTCATCCTTTATTACGGGGTGAGATTTCCTACTATGACGTTACTGTTGGGTGACCCATCGCCCTGAAAGTAGTCCCATTAAAGCCATTGGTTCTCCAAATTGGACTTAGAACAGTTTTTGTTCTATTAGCCCTCACATTTCTGGTAACTAAAGATTTTGTGTCCCCCAGCAAAAGCAACCCAACAAAGGCAATGAGCTTGTAAGTAGTTTCTTCCAAGGAGAGCCTTGAAATATATAGCATATATACCATAAGTCAGATATAGTTGAAAACCATTGATCTTAACATTTCTTTGAGGTTTATACCTATACAAAATCTCAGCACCTAATTCCTCCTAAATTATTTAGCACCAATAGGAGATTAAATGAAGTCAAATATACTAATTGAACCGAAACTTTAAATATTAATTAAACATGTATAAAGTTTAATGAATATCTGTTATTTCAATTCCATATATTTATACTCTTAACAGACAATCTGAAAAATTCTTCCCTAGTTAATTGTGTTAGGTATTTAACAGTCTTAAAAGAAAATATCAGTATGCCCACTAGGAAGTTTTATTTTTTGTAAGTTAACTGTATCCAAAAGTGAAAATAGGACTGTCACTGGAAAATATGGCTGAGAGCAAAAACAGTTGTAGTTGTATGTATTGTTAATGAGCAGATTCTTCAAGTTGCTGACTTTAGGAATATCTGGTATCCTCATTTTTGCTCCCATTCCTCATAAATATTGCACTCTTCTGGCTCTTGTTCATAACCATTACATTGACCAGACTTCTGAAACATCTCAAAAACATGTTAGGGAAATTAGCAATGGCTCAGTAGGTAAGTTTGCTCTGTAAGCATGATTACGTGCTTTAAATGTCCAACACCACAAAAAGTCAAGCAGGGTGGCACACACAAATTCATTGCTGAATCAGGAGGGATCAGAAAGAACTGGATCTCTCATGCTAGATGAACAGCCAGTCTAGCCAGAATGGTGAACACTAAGTTCAGAGAGAGACCATTTCAGAATCAACAGCAGAAAGAAATAGAAGAGGACAGCTAGAATCAGCTGCTTCCCTCTGTGATCATAAGCAAGCATCCCAGCAGCCATGAATATACCAAAACATATACGCACACATATGCACTTTCACGCGCACAAACAAATCATTTGATCTTTTCCAGAGTTTCACTGTCATTGTTAGTCTGTGTTCTCCCTCTACTGGTGTTCCATGAAGGAAGGAGAGGAGGACCTCCCCTATCAGTGGACTTGGGGAGGGGCATGCATGCAGAAAAGGGAGGGAGGGTGGGTTCGGGAGGGGAGGAGGGGGGCTTATGGGGGGACACAAAGTGAACAAAGTATAGCTAATAAAATAAAAAATTTTAAAAAAATCTGATAAAAATGTATTAAAAAAATTTATAGTTGGGGGTCTACACAACATGAGAAACTCTAGTAAAGGTTCACAACCATAGGAAGCTAAAAAAAAATTATTAACTCTTGTGTGGCTTAATTAACACAGAGGCTTAAAGCCACAACATGTTTAAAAAAATTAGGGCTAAAATCAATACATTAAAAAATGAAGAGAACAATACCAAGAATCAATGAAATACAGCATTAGTTCTTTAAGAAAATCAACAGTCTTGGCAAAACCTCATTTAAACTAACTAAAAGAGAAAGAGAGAGCATATCCAAATTTACAAAATCAGAACTGAAAAATTGATATAATAACAAACACCTAGGAAATCTGTAAGGACATTTTTAAAAACTATACTCTATGAAAATAGAAAATCTAAAAGAAATGGATAATTTTGTCAATAGTTACTACTTACCAAAGTTAAATCAATAACAGTTAAATAATGTAAAGAGGCCTATTACTACCTAGAGAAATGGAAGCAATTATTAAAAGTCTGCCAACTACTAAAATACCAGGGTCATATGGTTTTAGTGAAGAATTCTACCAAAATTTCAAAGTGTTAGGATCAATTCTCTTCAAATGATTCCACACAATGGGAGAAGAAGGAATATTCTCTATTTTATTTTATGACACTACAGTTACCCTGATACACAAAGCCTCAACAGAGAAAGAAAATTACTTACCAAGTTCTTTTATGAAAACAGATTCAAAAAATACAAAATAAAATACTTGAAAAGTGAATCCAAATCCAAGTCAAAAAAGTTCATCCATCATGACCAATTGGCTTCATCTCAAAGATGCAGGGATAAGTTCAGCATGTAGAAATCAGTAATGGAATTCACCATATAAACAAAATGAAATGAAAGAAAAAAACCCACAATATAATTTCATTAGTTTCAGAAAAGACCTTTGACAGAATCCCAAACCACTTCATGATAAAAATCCTAGAGAAGCTAGAGATACAAGAGTCATAACTAAACATAATAAAGACAGTTTACAGCAACTCTATATCCAATATCAAATATAACAGAGAAAAACATAGGGCTCTTCCAATAAAATAAAGAACAGCACAGCACTGTCCACTTTCTCCATATCTATTCACTATAGTACTTGAAGTTTTAGCTAGAACATGAAGACAACTGAAAAATACCATGGGATACAAATTGGAAAGGAATCAGTCAAAGTATTCTTATTTGGAGATGATATGATTGTATACAAAAGTGACCCTAAAAATTCCACTAGGAAACTCTTAGAGCAGATAAACTCATTCAGTGAAAAGGCTTGATGCAAGATTAACTAAAATAAATCAATAGCTTTCATATATACAAATGACAAACAGAGAAAGAAATCAGGGAAATGACACCTTTCATAATAACCTCAAATAATATAAAGTATCATGAAATTAACTCAAATAAATCAAATAAAAAAACTTTTATTATGTTTTATTTTATTTTTAGACTCAGATTACATTATATTAGCATATTAAACATTCATGATTCTAGTTACAGTATTTCTTTTTCTTTTGTCTCTTTTAATAAGCACTGGTGCCTTCCAAGTCAAAACAGTGAGCAGAGCCAAAACTAAACTACTGTTTGCCTTCCTTCCTTCTTTCCTTCCTTCCTTCCTTCCTTCCTTCCTTCCTTCCTTCCTTCCTTCCTTCCTTCCTTCCTTTATTTCTTTCTTTCTTTTTTCTCTCTCTCTTTCTTTTTTTTTCTTCTTTTCTTCTTCTTCATACATGTGAAATATACAATTCACTTTCTATCTGGCAAGTCAACAACTTTTATGATTAAACCTTCAGTCTTTGAGAATAGAAATTAAAGAAAGCATCAGAAGATGGGAAGATCTCTCTTGCTCATGGATTAAGATTAACCTAGCAAAAATAGCCATTTGACCAAAAGCAATCTACAGATACAATGCAATTCCTATCAGAATTCCAACACAATTCTTTACAGACTTTGAAAGAGCAATTCTCAACTTCATATGCAAAAACAAAACAACCCAGAATAGCTAAAATAATCATGATTAATAAAAGAGCTGCTAGAGTTATCACCATTCCTGATTTTAAGCTGTTATACAGAGCAATAGTAATAAAAAATAGTAATAATAAAAAGTTGTTGACATAAAAACATATATGTTGAGCAAAGGAGTCAAACTGAATATCAGACATAAATCTATACATCTATGGACTTGATTTTGATAAAGAAGCCAGAAATACACAGTGGATAAAAAGAGTACTATTTAACTAATAGTGCTGGTCAAACTACAGGTTGGCAAGTAGAAGAGTGCGAATGGATCCATATTTTAACATTTTGAAAAAAACTAAAGTCCAAGTGGATCAAAGACCTCAATATAAAACCACATAGACTTATAGAAGAGAAAATGGGAAATCGCTTTGAATGCATTGGCACACAAGACAACTGTTGAACCGAACACTGATAGCACCAGTAGTAACACAAACAGTTAATAAATGAGACCTCATGAACCTGTAAAGCTTCTGTAAAGCAAAGGACATTGTTGATTGGCAAAACAGCAACCTATAAAATATAAAAATTATTTTTCTATTTCACATATAATAGAGAACCCCTAAGCACAATATGTAAAGTACTCAAGATAGAGGGCTAATATACAGAATATATAAAGAACTAAAGAAGTTAAAAAGCAACAAATCAAGTAATCCAATTAAAAAATGGGGCATGGAGCTAAACAGAGAGTTCTCTGTAGAGGAATATAGAATGGTAGAGAAACACTTAAAGAAATGTTCAACCTCCTTAGCCATCAGGGAGATACAAATCAAAACAACCCTGAGATTTCACCTGACACCCATCAGAATGCTAAGATCAAAACCTCAAGTGAGAACACATGCTGGAGAGGTTGTGGAGAAAGGGGAACCCTCCTCCACTGCTAGTGGGAATGTAAACTGGTACAACCACTTAGGAAATCAATCTGGTGCTTTCTCAGACAATTAGCAATAGTGTTTCCTCAAGTCCCAGCTATACCACTCCTAGGCAATATATCAAAAAGATGCTCAAGTACACAACAAAGACATTTGTTCAACCATATTTGTAGCAGCTTTATTCGTAATAGCCAGAACCTGGAAACAACCCAGATGTCCAACAATAGAGGAATGGATACAGAAATTGTGGTACATTTACACAATGGAATACTACTCAGCAATTAAAACAAGGAAATCATGAAATTTGCAAGCAAATAGTGGGATCTAGAAAAGATCATCCTGAGTGAGGTATACCAGAAGCACAAAGACACACACGGTATATACTCACATATAAGTGCATACTAGACCTATAAGATAGTATAAACATACTAAAATCTGTACACCTAAAGAAGATAAACAAGGAAGAGTTCCTGGGGAAAGATGATCAACCCTCACTTAGAAAGACAAATGGGATGGACATTGGAAGTAGGAGAAAACAAGAAACAGAACAGGATCCTTCCATAGAGGGCCTCTAAAAGACTCTACATAGCAGTGTATCAAAGCAGATACTGAGACTCATAACCAAACCTTGCACAGAGTGCAGGGTATCATATGAAAGAAGGGGGAGTTAGTAAGACATGGAGAGGACAGGAGCACCACAAGGCCCAAATATATCTGAGTGGCTGCATGTTGCTTAACACCTCAGTTCTAATCCCTTTGGTGTGGCAAGGTACTTTGCAGGCTACAGGAAAAGAAATGTGAATACCAAATGAACCACAAAACCGTTCTGTCATGCCTGCAAGAGGTGCTGAGGAAGAAAAATAAAGATTTGCCAAATATCGTGTCCCTGGTGTCTCTAAAATCGTAAATTGTCTATAGCCAGGCTGTTCTTTTGTCAATCATTACAACGTAGATAGCTGTCATCACATTTTGATTCTTTCATAGAATAGAAGGGAGGCAGTCAGAAAAAATCCTATCACTTGCTGGGTTCTTTTTAAATTCACCCATGATCATCAACTCCCAAATTTTTCCAGACTGTAGTCTTCTGGTAAGTTCTGGTCCACGACCAGATTGACAATTTCAAATGTTTACATTCTCTCTATAAATCTGACTTCTCTTGCCCTTCTAGCTATCAGCAGCTCATTCTGTCTTGTAAATCACATGGACAGTTTCTGGACACCAAAATAAGGAGTTTATTTAAGCTAATATGACTAATGTCTCAAGTTTCCTTATGATTTAAAACTGCCTCCATACCCCCTGAAAAATAATATTAAACAGAAGCTGTCCTAAATCCTTATGATTTAACAATGACTGATGTTATTTTTGCCTTCCCTTCATAGTCAAACATCTATATATTTACATATTTAATAATATGAACTTGCAGTGAGTGTATAAACCAGCCACATTTGACTTCAACTTTCATCACTGAGATAACTGAAAACATTTTATTTGTTTTTGGAAAATTGACTTCAGTAGTGCTTATTGTATTCCATTATAACTGATGAAGAGTCAAACAAAAAATGATGGTAAAAATTAAGAAAATCCAACCCAAACATAACAATACCTTTAAGAATCTGTAAATGGTCCCAAAGTAAACAACAAAGAATATAGCATCAATGAGAGAGCTTGAATTTACTACAAATTCAGAAACAGAATGAAAGTGAAATATAGAAAACATACCAACAAGGACAAGGAGAAATGGAAAAGCTTGATGTCACTGATGAAGCACAGAATATTGAATTCCATTGCTAAGGGAACATGACACACCCTTGGAGAGCATTCACTAAAATTTGATCCTAGTTGATTTCTTTGAACCCTTAGGGAGCTTGCCAGTGTTTGCTGCTCTACTCACTACTCACTACTCCTATTTTTGGAGGAGTCCTATTCATACAGGACAGATTATTTAGGTTAAGTAGGTTTGTTCATGCCCTGTAGGGTTTGGCATTAATGAAGGAACAATAAATCTCTGTAGCTGAAGACTGTGAAGTTTTATTACTAACAAGAAAAATAACAAAAAAGACAGTAATCTTATAACATGGTTAAGTTGAGGACACAACACTTCCTTCTGGCAGCACTATCTTTCTTGGCCTCAGGGGATAAGGTTATACTCAGCCTGGATGTGGTTGATGTGCTGGGAAGGGTTGATACTTGAGTGGGGGTGGGTTTCTCTTTTGGAAGAATTAAGGGAGAGGAAAAGGGGGAAGAAGGGGAATGGAGCACTGGGAGGAGCAGACAGAAGGGGAAACCTTGGGATGTAAAGTAAATAAACTGAAATTAAAAAAATAATAATAAAGGAGGAAATCATGAAATTTGCAGGCAAATGGTGGGATCTAGAAAACATCATTCTGAGTGAAATATCCCAGAAGGAGAAAGACAAACACGGTATATACTCACTTATATAGACCTATAAGATATGATAAACATAATGAAATCTATACACCTAAAAAAGATAATCAAGAGAGCAGACATGGGGTAAGATGATCAATCCTCGTTTAGAAAGACAGATGGGATGTGCATTGAACGCATGACAGGAGTCTACTGAGCGCATCTGAAAGCCTCTAACTAGCAGTGTTTTCAAAGCAAAGACTCATGACCAAACCTTTGGCAGAGTACAGGGAATCATAAGAAAGAAGGGGAGTTAGTCTGATGGGGAAAGGATAGGAGCTCCACAAAGACCAAATATATCTGGGCACAGGGTCTTTTCTGAAACTGACACATTCAACCAAGGACCATGTATGGATATAACCTAGAACCTCTGCTCAGATGTAGCCTGTGGTAGCTCAGTAACCAATTGTTTTCCCAAAGTGAGGGGAACAAGGACTATTTCTAACAGGAACTCAATGAAGATACCTGATGAAACAGGATCAGATGAATGGGGGGAGGTCCCCCCCTATCAGTGGACTTGGAAAGGGGCACAGTGGTGATGAGGGAGGGAGGGAGGGACTGGGAGGGAATGAGGGTTCGGGGCACGGCTGGGATACAGAATTAATAAAATGTAACTGATAAAAATTAAAAAAAGGAAAAAAAGGAAATAAAATAAAATACATGAAGAAAAAAAAAGAAAAAAAAATAATAAAGCTTTCCTCAAAGCTGATATAAAAATTGCCTCAAAAACACTGTGTACTTCACTAAGACCTCTTACAGAAAATATCCCAAAGCATAAGGTTTTTTTTCCATTTTTTATTTTAATTTTTATTAATTGTACTTTATTCACTTTGCATCCCTCCCTGTAGCCCTCTCCCTCCTTCCTCACAACCCCACCTTCCCTCTTTCTTCTCCATGCATGCCCCTCCCCAAGTCCACTGATAGGTGAGGTCTTCCTATCCTTCCTTCTGATCCTAGTCTATCAGGTCTCATCAGGAGTAGCTGCACTGTCTTCCTCTGTGGCCTGGTAAGATTGCTCTCCTACAGGGGAAGGTGATCAATGAGCAGGCCAATCAATTCATGTCAGAAATAGTCCCTGTTCCCATTACTATGGAACCCACTTGGACACTGAACTGCCATGGGCTACATCTGTTCAGGAGTTCTAGTTTATCTCTATGCATGGTCTTTGGTTGGAGTATGTCTCAGAAAAGAACCCTGTGCCCAGATTTTTTGGTTCTGTTGCTCTCGTTGTGTAACTCCTGTCCTCTCCAGGTCTTATGATTTCCTACTTCTTTCATGAGATGGACCTCCTTGAGTTACCTCTTTTTACTTTTTAGCTTGAGATGGATCTCATTAAGTTATCAAGATCAGTGCTCAACTTGCTGTACACTAAACCGTCCACTGAACGGCACTGAATGGGAGGATTAGGCGTCAGCCTTCTGACTATATGGGAATAGGGTTTCATTCCCCAGGCATGGCTAGAAGTAGATTTTAACAATAAACTGCAATGGTGAGAAATGTAAAATGACATTTATCTCAGTACATTTGATAACTGTAAAATTTGGAATCACTTAGAAAGTTTTAGTTGACAGTATTTATGTCCTTCATTTATAATTGTGGTAGTTTGGCTTTAAATTTAAGCATACACAACCACTGTTTTATGTGGTCAGTGCACATGATCTCGTCAGTATATCAATGAGACAGTGGGCACACAGATATTAATATACACCAATAACAATTAGCATGAAAATTGTATAAATCCAACAGAATAATCTTATGAAAATAATTGCCTAAGGGACTAGAGATGGACTACTATTCTTACAGAATCTGTGGATTCTAATTATTTAAAATTTAAGTTTGAATGCAATTTATTTTAATTTACATTGTATAAACACAAACAATTTTCTATCTATAAGTATAGGTTTTTGTGCCTATTTGTATGTGTGTGATTTCACATGTGTGTGGTGAGGGCATGTGTGCTTATGCATGCCTGCTAGAGATGGACACCAGATCCAAGGGTATTTGCTATTTACCTTTAGTTTGTTTGTTTCTGAGACATGGATTCTTGCCTAACTACAGCTTGCCTGTATGTTCAGATAGCTGACCATTGAACAGGAGGGATCTGCCCGTTTCCACCTCCATGACCCTGCAATATGGAACCTTTCTAGCTTCTGCTGCTCTTCCCAGCTTGTTAAAAGTATAGGCTATCTGAAGAAATGTAAAAGGCCCCATACTTGAAGTTTAACACAGCTGCAGGCTCAGTATCCTGCAGACTGTGGTCACCGCCAATGTCCAGATGTTTCAGAATTCACTTGGTATTACAAGCTTCAGAGAGAACTTTAATTCGAAGGCTAAGATCCCAGGAACATAATTATCTCTCCTCTCTTGTCTTCCTGAACTTGATGGAGACATTCTCCCAGGAGCCTTATGAATCAGGTTCATCATCTGTGAAGAAGTGTGCTATTATGTTGTGGAGGTTCTTGTTGGGAATAATGATGATTTCCTCCCTCTTTCCACACGTAGATTTTGGTGTGAAAAGTCTTCCTCAGGGCTACAGTGTGTGTTAACAACGGCCCAGCCACTTTCATCATGGTTTTCATGTAACTTCAGTGCATGCTGAAAGTTTCAGTTTGGGGAAATTTTACCCAGGTCTTTGTCATCTCAAAGCAAATATTTTATCAACTGAAGTACTGTCTCCCAAGCCACATCACAATTTCTAACTGCATTTTAAATTTACACTTTTAGCACACACTATGTGAATCCATTAATGAAATGATCAATTTTAATATTTCCTTTTCTGTGATAGAATGTAATTAGTGCATCTACTTTTTGCTAATGTAAAATATGATCCAACTAGACATTCTAAAATTTAAATTAGAAACAATAATTTTCTGCCAGCGATGGAGGAGGGTTCCCCTTTCCCCACAACCTCTCCAGCATGTGTTGTCACTTGAATTTTTGATCTTAGTCGTTCTGATGGGTGTAAGGTGAAATCTCAGGGTCGTTTTGATTTGCATCTCTCTGATGGCTAAGGACATTAAGCATCTCTTTACGTGTTTTTCTGCCATTCTATATTCCTTTGTAAAGAATCCTCTGTTTAGCTCTGTGCCCCATTTTTTAATTGGATTGCTTGATTTATTGCCTTTAAACTTCATTAGTTCTTTATATATTCTGGATATCAACCGTCTGTCAGATATAGGGTTAGTGAAGAACCTTTCCCAGTCTGTAGGCTGTCGTTTTGTTCTGAGGACAGTGTCCTTTGCTTTACAGAAGCTTTTCAGTTTCATGGGGTCCCATTTATTGATTGTTGCTCTTAGAGCCTGTGCTGTTGGTATTCTGTTCAGGAAGTTGTCTCCTGTACCAATGAGTTCTAGGTTCTTCCCCACTTTTTCTTCTAATCGATTTACTATGTCTGGTTTTATGTTGAGGTCTTTGATCCACTTGGACTTTAGTTTTGTGCAGGATGATAAATATGGATCTATTTTCATTTTTCTGCATGTAGATGTCCATTTGGACCAGCACCATTTGTTGAAGATGCTGTCTTTTTTCAATTGTAAACTTGTACAACCACTTTGAAAATCAATCTGGTGCTTTTCAGACAATTAGGAAAACTTCTTCCTCAAGATCCAGCTATACCACTCCTAGGCATATATCCAAAAGTAGCTCAAGTACACAACAATGACCTTTGTTCAAGGATGTTTGTAGCAGCTTCATAATAGCCAAAACCTGGAAACAACCCAGATGTCCATCAACAGAGGAATGGATACAGAAATTATGGTACTTTTACATAACGGAATGCTACTCAGCTGTTAAAAACAAGGAAAGCATGAAATTTGAATGCAAATGGTGGGATCTCGTAAAGATCATCCTTAGTGAGGTATACCAGAAGCATAAAGACACACACAGTATAGACTCACTTATAAGTTGGTACTAGACTTATAAGATAGGATAAACATTTGTACACCTAAAGAAGATAAACAAGAAAGAGGACCTGGGATAAGATGATCAGTCCTTACTTAGAAAGACAAATGGGATGCACATTGAAAATAGGAGCAAACAAGAAACAGGACATGAGCCTACTGCAGAGGGCCTCTGAAACACTCAAAGTAGCAGTGTATCAAACCAGATGCTGAGACTCCTGACCAAACCTTGCCCAAAGTGCAGGGAATCATCTGAAAGAAGGTCATAGTATGACCTGGAGAGGACAGGAGCAAATATATCTGGGCCCAGGTGTCTTTTCTGAGACACTTTCTCCAACCAAGGACCATGTATGGATATAACCTAGAACCTCTGCTTAGATATAGACCATGGCAGCTCAGTATCCAAGGAGTACTCTAGTAAGGGGAACAGGGACTATTTCTGACAGGAACTCAATGACTGGCTCTTTTACCCACACCCATAAGGGAGGAGCAGCCTTGCTAGGTCACAGAGGAGGACTTTGCACCCAGTCCTGAAGATATCTGATAAACCAGGGTCAGATGAAAGGAGAGGAGGTTCTTCTTATCAGTGGACTTGGAAATGGGCAGTGAGGAGATGAGAGAGGGAGGGTGGGGTTGGGAGGGAATGAGGGAGGGGACCAAGGCTAGGATATGAAGTAAATAAACTGTGGTTAATATAAAAAAATAAAAATTATTAAAAATCTTTATTTTTTTATTAATTACAGTTTATCCACTTTGTATCCCCCCCATAATCCCCTCCCTCCTCCTCTCCTGGTCCCACCCTCCCTCCCCCTTCTTCGCACATGACCCTTCCCAAGTCCACTGATAGGGGAGATCCTCCTCTCCTTCCTTCTTATCTTAGTCTATCAGATCACATCAGGAATGTGATATGGATTGTCATCTTCTGTGGCCTGGTTAGGCTGCACTCCCCTCAGGGGGAGGTGATCAAAGAACAGGCCTATCAGATTATGTCAGAGGCAGTCCCTCTTCCCATTACTATGTAACCCACTTGGACACTACACTGCCATGGACTACATCTGTGCAGGGGTTCTAGGTTATCTCCATGCATGGTACTTGGTTGGAGTATGGGTCTTTGGGAAGACCCCTATGTTCAAATTTTCTGGTTCTGTTGCTCTCCTTGTGAGGTTCTTGTCCTCTCCAGATCTTACTATTTCCCACTTCTTACATAAGATTCCCTGCACTTTGCCCAACAGTTCGCCCTAAGTCTCAGTGTCTGCTTTGATAGTCTGCAGGGCAGAGCCTTTCAGAGGCCCTCTGTGGGAGGTTCCTAGGTTGTTTCCTGTTTTCTTCTACTTCTGATGTCTATCCTCTTTGCCTTTCAGGATGGGGATTGAGCGTTGTAGTCAGGGTCCTCTCTCTTAAATAGTTTCTTTTGATATACAGGTTTAGTAGGTTTATCTTATGTTATATATCTATATGAATTGAGTATATACCATGTGTGCCTTTCTGCTTCTGGGACAGATCACTCAGGATGATCCTTTCCAGGTCCCACCATTTACCTGCAAATTCATGACTTCCTTATTTTTTCATTGCAGAGTAGTACTCCATTGCGTAGATGTACCACAATTTCTACATTCATTCTTCAGTTGAGGTTATTTTTAATGTTATCTCACCATAACACAAATCATTGAACTTTCTGAATTTTATAATAAGTGCTTTAAAACATTAATCAATTAATGTAAATGACTTCATCTAAATATATACAATATATGTAATCTTATATTGTCTAGTAAATATTGTCAAGAAAAATATAAGACCTCACTAATAATCATGTCATTTTTTTCACAATTTCATAGATTACAATTGTTAATCTTTAAAAACGTTTAAACACAATATAGAAAATGCACTGCGTCAGCCAGAAAGATATGTTGGGGCAAAGTAGTTTAAGTGATTATTTCCAGATGACATGTGATAAAGACAATTTAACTGTAGTCAATGAACTCAAATAAGTGAATGGCATTTATTTTATAATAGTAATATAGTTTCACTTATGTTAACAAGATAATGAGGAGTGTTGAGGTAATTAGTTAAATAAATCAAACTAACTGAAAAGGTGTCTCTGTTTTTAAATAGTTGACCTTCAGGCTTTCTGTTCAAGTCTGGGATCACCTCAGTAAAATCCTCATCTCTCTATTTCACTTTGCTTCTGAATATGTGACCTCAATCATATACAATTTAATCTACATGAGCAGACTACAGGCCATTACTGTCTCTTCTGTCTTAGAAAGACATTTTGTACATATAGTGAGAAGGTTTGTATTTGCAATATACCTTACAGGCATTTAAAAATGTGTGTGAATTAATCTCCAGATTATCTGTGGTGATGACTGATGTTACTTCTATTACTATAGTGCATGAAACCAAAGCTAATATTTTGGTTACCCATTTTGCAGAGAAAGATTCAAGAACTCAAGCTTAGTTATTTCTAAGCTCAGCAAATAGTCTGCCCTTTCTCGGAAATGTTCAGAATCTAAATTGGACTTATAAGGACAACAACCACCCACACACTTACTCATGTAACTATATCAGATAAAAACCCTCCAGATTTTTACATGATGCTGAAAACTAATATCTTTGCTACAAATTGGCATTTATTATATACATTTCAAGGTTTTATTTATAGGATCACTGGAAAGCAAATGATTTTTTTAAAAATTTTCTTTCAAGAATATACAAATTATAAGAGATTATATATAATATATATATAAAATATTATATATATGCATAATGTTTTAACTGAATTTAGTAACTTTTTTACCAATGCTGAAGAACATTATACTTCCACATGAGACAGAAAGCTATCTTGATAGTCAAAACACTTATAACTCAAATTTACATTCTCTTAAAGCTCTTGAGTTACTAAAAGCTATAAAGCTACAGTATACACAAATAACTTCATCAGTGCTTTGGTAATAAGTGGCTTATCTTGGGGCTTTTGGTTTAAACTTTATTCACACTGCCTCAAACTGTCATATATAGGTCTTAAAGGCAGAAAACATCCTTTCTTTGTGCTGGTCTCTACTCATTTAATGACTTAATTTCTGGGATATGTGATCTTATTCATTCCATATTTAAGGAAGGGCAGAGGAAGCTTTTTTTTTTCAATGATTGTCAGAACACTATATTACATACTCATATGTAAAATACTAGAGAAATTGCCTTCATTGAAACAAGCAATAAAAGCCTTAAAGCTTTACAGTGGCAGACTTGGTAGGCTACATAGCCAGTGTAAAATTGGATTCAGTGTGATTATTTCTGGGAAATAATTCAGAGCAAATAACATCAAGGAAAGCTTGCATAAATCCAGATGGAAAAAGTGGATTTAAATCAAACTAATAGGTTGCACAACATATGAAATATGCTTTGTACAGGGCCTTGGAGACACACGGCCAAATCCATATTCAAAAAGTAAAAACAAACCAGAGTGATTTGAGGAATAAATTACTTGTCATCGTGATCTTTAAAAATGCCAGAATTTAATGCAAAAATATAATCCTAACATTTATTGCAGCAAAAATAAATGTCAACACATTAGACTTAACTGGCAAAGCCTTGTGGTAGCATTTCTGCAGAGTGACAGGAACATGACAAGCTGTATTTCACATTTATTAGAATGAGATCTGGTCTTCTTTATCTTAAGCACTAGATTTAAACACTTTATTTTAATTTACTTCATGGTATTGAGGAAAACATTGACTCAGATAAAAAAAAAAAGCCTTATAAAGTTGTTCTCTGAAGCAATCCATCAGTCTTAGGAGCTAAATATGTATTATGACAACACCAAACATTTATACTTAGAAGACACTAGCACAAAATGGCTGTGACATGGTCTGCATCTCAGGAAGAATATGTTAGAAGGAAATTCTACATGGATGCCCAGTCATATTAAGTAGGTACAGTCATCCTTTTTCATATCTTCACTTCTTATTTACAGACCTGCCTGGCTACGAAGCCATTCAAGTCTACAAATGTCCTTAATGTTTTTTTTTTTTTTAATTTCTGCTCAAAAATATGTTTAAAGTATACAAAATATACCTATATTTTAAAGCATATGCAAAGATTTTGAAATTTCACATACAAGATAATTTGTATTCATTTGAAAAAAACTCACTCCCTGTACTCTCAAAAGATATAATATTTATAAAATTCAGTTGCTCTAGACAAATGACAAATGTGTCTTCTCTAGACTTCTTAATGGTAAAGTTTAACAATAGCAATGTTTATTTTATGAAGAGTAAACTGCCTATAATAAACATATAAAAACATGAGGTACATAAATACAATAAATATGTATGTATGTAAATCCCAATGTTTGCATACACTTTTAGTATGCACAGATAAATATATAAATACCTTGCCAGCAGGGTAAAACTAAGATTTATTTGCATGAAGAAATATGCAATTATACATGCAAATTTTTAAATATCTTCTATGAGAATTAGTAATTTCACACTGCACTCTGTAAAGATATTTACATTTAAATATGAATCCACTTAGCAGCTAAATAGCCAAGTATAATTTCACATGTCTATACCTAAATTTGTTTTACATCATATAATTATAATTATATGGACTTTTTTCTTCCTTTTTCCTTCTTCTTCTTCTTCTTCTTCTTCTTCTTCTTCTTCTTCTTCTTCTTCTTCTTCTTCTTCTTCTTCTTTTTCTTTGGTTTTATGAGACAAGTCTTCTCTGTGTAGCCATGCCTGTCCTGGACTCGATTTGTAGAGCAGGCAGGCCTTGAATAAAGGTCAGTCTACCTGAGCCTACTGCCCTGAGTGTTAGGATAAAAGTATGCACCATCATGCCCAGCTAATTATGTGGACTTTCAATATGGTATTTTCCGAGACTAAAAAGCAATATTAAGTAAAGTATTTTGACAAATTTTCTCCCCAATAACTCACATTTTTTTTTAAATATCTTTTGAAATTAAGACCTTGAAAAAATCATTTTAGCCAGGCATCATGGCACATCCCTGTAATTTTAGCATGTAGAAACAGAGACAGGAGGACTGCTGCAAATGTTGCCAACCTTACCTACTCAGCATACAAGTCATCTAGGGCTATATGAAAAGACTCTATCTCCAAGCTAAATATAGTCAAATAGCAAATTTCCTTTTTTTCATTGAGTACATGATGTAACTTTTTATAGAGAAAACGTTCTCTGTTTTTTAATTTAATGGCTTTAACTTTTAAATAATAAGTTATCAAATTATGTGTAGCATTAGGAAACATGAAGAGTTAAAAATAAAAGGGTCATATCTTCAGGGTTCAGCATCAAATGCCAAAATCACATTGACTTTTTAATTATAATTATAAAAATTTCAAGAATTCTGATAGGTCTACCTTCATATGTTACTTGGCCTTTTTCCCTTGCTGCTTTTAATATCTTTGTTTTTAATATCTTTGCTTTTAATATCTTTGTTTTTAATATCTTTGTTTTAATATCTTTGTTCTGTAGATTTAGTGTTTTGACTATGATGTGACGTGATGTGTTTCTTTTCTGGTCTAGTCTATTTGGAGTTCTGTAGGCCTCTTGTATATTTATGGACATCTCTTTCTTTAAGTTGGGAAAGTTTTCTTCTATGATTTTCTTGAAAATATTTTCTGGATCTTGGAGTTTGGAGTCTTCTTTTTCATGAATTCCTATTATTCTTAGATTTTGTCTTTTCATAGCATCCTTGATTTCTTGGATATTTTGTGATTGGAACTTTTCTGATTTTACTTTTCTTTGAGAGAAGTATCAATTTCTGAAAGTGTGTCTTCAGCTCCAGAGATTCTCTCTTCCATCTCTTGTATTCTGTTGGTGATGCTTACTTTTGTGGTTCCTGATCTTTTCTCCAAGTTCTCCAGCTCAGGGGTTTTCTCATTTTGTGTTTTCTTTATTGATTCTAATTCTGTTTTCATGCCTTGCACCATTTCTTTCATATGTTTGAATTTGGATTCCTGTCTCTCTACAATGGTCTCTATTTCTTTGTTCATTTCCTTTTTATATGCCACTAATTTTTCCTCTACTTGTGTATCTATTTGTTTGGCTATGTTTGCCTGTGTTTCTTTAAGGATTTTGTCTATTTCTTCTTTCTTTACCTCCAATTGACTGGCCAGCTCTTTAAAAGATTTGTTCATTTCCTCCTTATGAGCCTCAAATAATTGGGTAAGCATGGCTTTAAAATCGTTTTCCTGTGCTTCTGATGAATTAGAGTATCCATCAATTTGGGGGTTTCCTGGTGAAGTCATGATGTCCTGATTTATGTTGGAAGTGTTCTTTTGCTTACCCCTGGCTATTGGCTTATCTGAAACCTTCCCTGTTTGTTTTTGGGTTCTGCATATCAGACTGGTACTGTCTCTCTCTGGCATCCGGAGAGTTCTTCAGGAAGCTGAGAGAGGTCCCGTGTCCTTAGAGTGTGCTGAGGACTAGCTGTACCTGTGGGAGAAAAGTACATAGGCACAGACAGGGCAAATGCGCGCGCGCAAGTGTGTGTGTGTGTGTGTGTGTGTGTGTGTGTGTGTGTGTGTGTGTGTGTGTGTGTGTGTGTTTGTGTGTGTGTGTGTGGAAGTGTGCATGGACGTGTGTCTCGAGGAACATTGAATGGCAGAGAAACACTTAAAGAAATGCTCATCCTCATTAGCCATTAGGGAAATGCAAATCAAAACAACCCTGAGATTTCACCTTACACCCATCAGAATGGCCAAGATCGAAAACTCAAGTGACAACACATGCTGGAGAGGCTGTGGAGAAAGGGGAACCCTCATCCATTGCTGGTGGAAATGTAAACTGGTACAGCCACTTTGGAAGTCAATCTGGCACTTTCTCAGACAATTAGGAGTAGTGCTACATCAAGACCCAGCTATACCACTCCTAGGTATATACCCAAAATTTGCTCAAGTACACAACAAGGACATTTGTTCAACCATGTTTGAAGCAGCTTTATTTGTAATAGCCAGAACTTGGAATGGATACAGAAATTGTGGTATTTTTACACAATGGAATACTACTCAGCAATCAAAAAGGGGGAAATCATGAAATTTGCAGGCAAATGGTGGGATCTAGAAAAGATCATTCTGAGTGAAGTATCCCAGAAGGAGAAAGTCAAACTTGTTATATACTCCCTTATACAGACTTACAAGATATGATAAACATAATGAAATCTACACACCTAAAGAAGATAATCAAGAAAGTGGACATGGGTGAAGATGATCAATCCTCATTTAGAAAGACAAATGGGATGTGCATTTAATGTATGACAGGAGTCTACCACAAAAGGCTCTGAAAGACTCTACCTAGCAGTGTTTCAAAGCAGACACTAAGACTCATAACCAAACCTTTGGCAGAGTGCAGGGAATCATATGAAAAAAGGGGAGTTAGTATGATATGGAAAGGATAGGAGCTCTACAAGTACCAAATATATCCGGGCACAGGGTCTTTTCTGAGACTGACACTCAACCAAGGACCATCTATGGATATAACTTAGAACTTCTGCTCGGATGTGGCCCGTGGTAGCTCAGTAACCAAGTAGTTTTCCCAAGTAAGGGGAACAAGGACTATTTCTAACAGGATCTCAAAGCAGGCTCTTTGACCTTCCCCCCCCCCCCAAAGGGAGGAGCAGTCCTGTTAGGCCACAGAGGAGGACTTTGCAGCTAGCCCTGAAGATACCTGATAAAACAGGGTCAAATGAAATGGGAGGAGGTCCTCCCCTATCAGTGGACTTGGAAAGGGGCAGGGAGGAGACCAGGGAGGAAGTGTGATGTTGGGGAGGGAATGAGGGAGCGGGATACAGCTGGGACACAGAGTTAACAAAATGTAACTAAAAAGAAAAATAAAAATTAAAAAAAATTTTTTCAAGAAGTTAGTGAGGTGAATTGGATCAAAATAAAATATTTGCATTTATAAAAATGTCATAATGGAATTCATTTTATGTATGTAAATATATACTACTAATAAACTTTAAAAAGTTTTAATTTAATAATTAATAACTATTCTTTAATCTTGAGAATTTTATCCATGTATATATGAAACTTGATGAAATATATCTTTAATTCTTCCCTTGTAAGTTTTTCCATATTGCCCCAACATGTCCCATTTCCAACTTTGTACCTTTTAAAAAATAACTTATTATGTCCAATTAAAGTTGCTCATATATTGAAGGTTGTGAGGCCATCAATTCAAAAATTTAAGTCTTTAGGTAAAAGGAAAAGCAACAGCAAATATCAGAAAATAGAAGTTGGAAATAATTAATGAAAATCAGAATATAAATTAATAAAATAGAAACAAAAATATAAAAGAAGTACTTTTTTTAATACAAATTCTTCGGGTTCTTTTTTTTTTCTATAAAATGAAGACATCACATGCATATTGATTTGTTGCTTCTGAGAAGGTTGAGAACTTCCATCCACACTAAGAATTTGTGTATTAAAGTTGTCTTTTTATACGTACAGAGACTACTTATTTTACACTGCCAAATTCAAACATATTACATTAACAGTCTTTCAACTTGAATACTGTCTATCATATATAGTTTCTTATCTTTAGATTTGTTTATAAAATGCTACCATAATTCTTACCAGTTCCTTAATGAGTAGAGAATCTTAGGAATGATAAGTTTGTTAACTCCAACTACTTATTAATCAATTTACTCAATTAAAATATTTGGTATACATTTATTCAAGGACTGGTCACATGATTACAAACCCTTTTCTTCATGAAACCTATGTACTATACGCTATAGGTTCAGAACACCTATTTCTTTTTGGTGCCTCTTGAACATGGAGAAGGCCGAAAATTAAACCCAGCATGTTATAAGGATCCTCTAAGGCACATGAAATACCAAAGACTTCTCATGTTGGAGGGAGTACGGGCTTGAGTGAATCATGGATATGAACACAACGGTCTTTTATGTAAAAATTGTCAGATTCTTAAGTTTGAAAAATCAAGGGCTGTACACAAGGATTGTATAAAGATGACATTGCATGTTTTATGTGGAGAAACACAAATCACAGTGTTCAAAGGCCATTCAACATAAACTGTTGCTAATTATATTAAAAGTAACAGGTTAGTTTGGTTTCTCTTGCTATTCATTACCATCAATTCAATATTGTCTATTCATTTTCCTTGATTAATCAAAAACCTACATTTTCATATAACACAATGTACCCAGTGCAGAGCAAAGTATATTAGTTAAAATATTTACACATAAATAATACTAAGAATATATTATTCCAAACTATATCAAAACCTGGTGAATTTAAACTTCTTAAGCCTACACTGAAATAAGCATAACATTAGAAGCATTTTTTTTATTGACTGCAATGATGCAGTTTAAAAATGTACCTACAATGGACATAGAATCCATTTACTACTTTGTTGCAAGAATTAAAATCTCTGTATTAACATTGCATATCTCATTTAGTTCTTCTATAATATTCTATGTAATTTGCTGAAGTGTCATCTAACTAGTATTTTTTCTTTGATATTTCATTACACTTTCTGGGTCGATAACATGACTGGGCAAAATAAGAACTTTTGGTTTTGATGCGGAATATTCCAAACCACTTGCCAGAAACATATGAAGAGCTGAATTCAGTCACCCACTCTGCAAACAAACAAAAATAATAAAGAAAAAGCAAATGGGCAAAATATAATTATTTACACTTTCATTTAAACTCTGCTATTGTGTGAACATAATATTGATTGTTATAATTTCATAGATCTAATTGAGCCCATTAGTTTTGGACACTTTAAATGCACTGCAGGAGTTTTGCTAAAACTTTTAGCTACTGGGTTTCTTCAGTGTGTGAAACATAATATAGATTTTTTCCAAATTCTAGGTCTTTTGTGATGGTCTCTTTATTAGCCCTTTGAGTTTTCACTTTCCAGCAGTTGTTCAGACCTCTCTCTTCCTTATCTATAGCCTTTGTAATAGCTGTGAAACAAAATTGGTTTCTGCTCTGCTGGGCTTTATATTAGCAGCATCCGCCTTGGATGGAAGTTGACCTTGCATTGTCACATAGTTGGCTTGAGTGGTGCCTCCCAGCACAGGCTATGTATCTATATACTTGAGCTATGGCTCTTCTAGTAGAGCAAAATCCATTTCCTGTCTGATTTGCAGTTATCTTTGTATTACTTATTTTTACAGTTGTTCTGACTACATCCTTAACAAGAAGCCATTTAAAGGAATAAGAGCTTCTGTTATTTGTTTGTTTGTTTTCTCTTCTTTTGAATGTAAAGCAGAGAAGCAAAAGTAGGGACCATCTCTGACATGAACTCATGGGCTGGCTGTTTGATCACCTCCTCCACCTGACAGGGTAGCATCCTTACGAGTTAACAGAAGAAGACAATGAAACCAGTCCTGATGAGATCTGATAAACTAGGGTCAGATGGAGGAGGATCTCCGTTATCATTCGACTGGGGGAGGGGCATAGGAGAAGAAGAGGAAGGAAAGGTAGAATTGGGAGGGAATTGGGGAGGAGGCTACAGCTGGGATACAAAGAGAATAAACTGTATTTAATAATTTTTTTAATAGAGTAGAGACAACTTGGTGTTCAAAGATGATTCAACTTTGATAACAGGAACAGTGAGGAAGCTGGTCATTATGTTTACAATAAGAATGCATGGAGTTTCTTTCAGAGATAGTCCCTGTTCCCCTTCCTATGGGAAACCAATTGGCTATTGAGCTACCATGAGCTTCGTCCGAGTAAAGGTTCTAGGTTATATCCAGACATGGTCCTTGGTTGGAGAAACAGTTTCAGAAAAAAACCCCTGTGCCCAGATATATTTGGTCCTCCAAGAGAGGAGCAGTCCTGCTAGGCCACAGAGGAGGACTTTGCCGCCAGGCCTGAAGATCCCTTATAAAACAGGGCTAGACGAAAGGGAAGAAGGTCCTCCCCAATCTGTGGACTTAGAAAGGGGTAGGGAGAAGCTGAGAGAGGGAGGGTGGGATTGGGAGGGAATAAGGGAGCGGGATACAGCTGGGATACAGAGTTAATAAAATGTAATTAATAATAATAATAAACAATAAAAAAGAATGCTTCGAAATATAAATTCTGCAACTTATCTGTCCTTTTTGTAGTTGTTATTGAATTTTACATTACTTTCCTTGCCTTCCTCCTTTTTTACTCACTCTGAGATCTCAGTCCTTCAAATGGCACAGCCCACCTTTATTCATTATGACAATATTCCATGCACATCATTATTTCCACATTAAACTTAGGGCCTAAATAGAGAAAAAAAAACATCTAATTTATCAAAAAACATTTTTCCCTAAAGCTATCCTTTCTCCATCATTTTCTTTCAAGTACCATAGCCACCACCCTAGTCCAAGCTCCCTCTCATCTACTGAGGACTGCTAACACAATGCAAACACAAAATTGTATTGATGGGTATTTGTTTGAAATGCAGGTTAAGCAAAAAGGACAAAGTATCTTTAAAGTAAGATTTTAGAATAATCTCTTTTTAAATTTAATTTAATTTTATTTATATATTTATTTATTATAATTCACTTTGTATCCATGCTGCAGACCCCTCCCTTATTTCCTCCCAGTACTACCCACCTTCCCTCTTCTCCCCTTATGCCCTTTCCCTAGTCCTCTGATAGGGAAGGATCTCCTCCCCTTCTATCTGACCCTAGCTTATCATTTATCATCAAAGTTGGCTGCATCATCTTCCTCTGTGGCCTGGCAAGGCTGCACCGCCCAGGGGGAGGTTAACAAAGAGCCAGCCACTGAGTTCATGTTAGAGACAGCTCCTGTGCCCTTACTAGGGACCCAGCTTGGAAACTGAGCAGCCAATGCTCTTCCTTTGAAGAGGGGGTCTAGGTCCTCTCCCTGCATGGACCTTGGATGGAGTACCCTTCTCTGCAGCCCCACGCCCCAGGCCTAGGTATGTTTCTTTTGTTGCTCTCCTTGTGGAGTTCGTGTCCCCTCCTGGATTTGATGTCTCCCTCTTCTTTTGAAAGGATTCCGGCACTCTACCCAAGGTTTTGCTGTGAGTCTCATTATCTTGTTCGATATCCTGGGGGGTGGAGTCTTTCAGAGGTCCTCTCTGGAAGGCTTGTCTTGTTCCTTGTCTTCTCCTACTTCAGATGTCTATCCTGTTTTCCCTTTTGAAGGAGGATTAAGCATCTTCCCTAAGGTCCTCCTTCTTGTTTAGCTTCTTTAGGACTAATATCATAATGCTATATATTTTTAAAAACTATGCACCCTAGTCCAAAACCAAACACAGACATACAAACAAAGCATAGAAAAAACATCTCATTTTGGAAGTTGTACTATGTCAGTATGTCTGCTCACACATCTTCACTTCCAAATATTCAATGCAATGAGTCATTGATCTGGTTTGAGATCTCTTGCTTCTGTGGCACGATCAATATTGGATCCTCATCAGGGCTGTTCTTGCTTATCCTATCTTTGTGTTATGGAGATTCTGAAGTTTTAGAACAGCAAGACTGGCATCTTAATTATTCACACGTGATATAGATTTTGGGGGTGGGCCAATTAAGAGATCTGGACCTAGGTCTGGGTAGCTGAGCTGGTCAGCCTATGGCTCCCCTATAGCCTCACCATAAAGGCAAACTCTCCAGCACTGGCCTGGCTAGGCCACCAAGGCCACCATGGACAGGAGGCAGGGTAAACTTTCATGCCTTCAGTATCTCACCCATCCAGAGCCAGCTTTACTGTTCTGCTCATCAAGGTGTGGTGGCCACTCTCCCAAATGCTGTAACCTATGAGGGCTGTCCTGCTCTCATGTCCTCAGGGATGGCTCACCCTTGTTTTTGACATCTGGGCCAGTTTCTCTGTGTTACCCAGGTGAAGTGCAATGCCTGCTCTCCCCTGTGCTACAGCTTGTGGGGAGACAGGCCTAGGTCTCCTGCTCTCATGACCACAGGGCCAGCTCTCCCTGCAACTGCACACAGGGAGGGGGAAGAGGGAGAGCATCACGCCTGCATCCTTGCACCCGTGCACCCTTGCCACCTCTGGCCAGAAGAGTGACCAGCACAGCTCTCCCAAGCATCCTTGGGGCTGACTTACCTGCACCTCCTCCACCAGGGTGAGCTCTGCTTTCCTGCATAGAGGAGGTGAAGGGCTGGCTCTCCTGAGTGCTGCAGCCAGTGAGGGGGAGGAGTAGCTCACTGACGTTCATGACCTCAGGGCACGTTCTCTTGACTGGAGATATATGTTTGTAATAAGTAATGTTTAGGAAGTTTTGGTACTCAGGATGATCTTTTCCAGTTCCCACTATCCACCTGCAAATTTCATGATTTTCTTGTTTTGTTTTTTTTTTTTAATTGCTGAGTAATATTCCATTGTGTAAATATACCACAATTTCTGTATCCATTCCAGCTAGTGGACCTGGGGAGGGGCATGTGTGGAGAAGAGGAAGGGAAGGTAGGATTAGGAGGGGAGGAGGGAAGGGTTTATGCGGTGATGCAAAGTAAATTTAAAGTTGAATGTCAAGGGAACTGGCATTTGCGTGATGTGATTTGGTTCCACCACAATATGAAGACATTAAAACGTACTTTATAAACCATGAATGCTGTTGAGGTTAAACTGGTAAGCAGGAGCTAAAAAGAAGGTCTTTTATTAAAGCAAATTAATTAAATACAGCTTGCAGCCTAGCATCCTTACTACCTCGACAGAGAAAAAACTTAATGAGAATCGGGAAGACATGCTTAGATTATTTATGCAGGTTAGTTGGATTGGTACAGGTACACATTTCCATATGTCTGGGAATTATTTGAGGAAAAAGAAGTATAAAATGGTGGTAATTCTATATTTTCTTTGGTAGAATAATAAAAATATAACTTAATTGTTCTATTCAAAAATATGAGTTTATTCTCTTATTCTGGATGACATATTCCAAAACAGTGAATATCATAACATTTGACACACAAATGAGCATATATTCATGAAAGTGCTTTCTACCAGTGCACAGGGGAAAATTTATAGCACTAAGTGCCTGCAAGAAGAAATTCGTAACAGCACATACAAACAACTTAATGGCCCAACTGAAAACCCTAGAAAAAAAAAGAAGCAGATACACCCAAGAGGAGCAGACGGCTGG
>REGO01000067.1:523105-609931 GCA_010120015.1 Rhombomys opimus
AACATCATTCTGAGTGAAATATCCCAGAAGGAGAAAGACAAACACAGTATATACTCACTTATATAGACCTATAAGATATGATAAACATAATGAAATCTATACACCTAAAAAAAAATAATCAAGAGAGCGGACATAGGGTAAGATGATCAATCCTCGTTTAGAAAGACAGATGGGATGTGCATTGAACGCATGACAGGAGTCTACTGAGCACATCTGAAAGACTCTGACTAGCAGTGTTTACAAAGCAAAGACTCATGACCAAACCTTTGGCAGAGTGCAGGGAATCATAAGAAAGAAGGGGAGTTAGTCTGATGGGGAAAGGATAGGAGTTCCACAAGGACCAAATATATCTGGGCACAGGGTCTTTTCTGAGACTGACATTCAACCAAGGACCATGTATGGATATAACCTAGAACCTCTGCTCAGATGTAGCCTGTGGTAGGTCAGTAACCAATTGGTTTCCCAAAGTGCGGGGAACAAGGACTATTTCTAACATGAACTCAATGACTGGCTCTTTGGCCTCCCCACCCCCCAAGGGAGGAGCAGTCCTGTTAGTCCACAGAGGAGGGCTTTGCAGCCAGTTCTGAAGATACCTGATAAAACAGGATCAGATGAAGGGGGAGGAGCTCCCCCCCATCAGTGGACTTGGAAAGGGGCACAGTGGAGATGAGGGAGGGAGGGAGGGACTGTGAGCGAATGAGGGATCGGGACATGACTGGGATACAGAGTTAATAAAATGTAACTGATAAGAAAAAAAATAAAATTTAAAAAAATAATAAAAAAATAAAAAAAGAAAGTGCTTTCTATTAATCTCTGTATGCCCTGTGTGACAGATTTCTTATGCAAACCATCACATTTAGTTTCTTCAACAGAAGTAAACGTACTCTTTGTCATTTCTTCTCAGTCAATAGTCATGCCTAAGACTTAAGCTCTATTCTTTACTACTCAGCAATTAAAAACAAGAAAATCACGAGATTTGCAGGCAAATTTCATACCCTAAGGCAGCATTAGTGAGTGCATCTTTTGTGGTCAGTAACCATTTTATGTATCTTGTATCATCAACAATATTTTTACATGATGAAGCCTTGGTATACATATACCATGTACAAAAAGTCCAGCTAGCGGACTTGGGGAGGGGCATGGTGGAGAAGAAGGAGGGAAGGTAAGATTAGGAGCGGAGGAGGGAAGGGTTTCGGGGGGATGCAAAGTGAATAAAGTGTAATCAACAGAAATTTTAAAAAAGATAAGGAAAAGAAGAAAAAATTACAGGCATCCTTTAAACTAAGTCTCCAAATGTGATTTTGAGAGACTTATTCATTTTTCTTTTTATAATTTTACTAATTACCAATGTCTATGTGAATTTGAACAATTTACACTTGATTAGTTATTATAATAGTTTATTTTAGATTGCTATTTTTCATTTTTCAAATTTGCTTCTGAGATTATAATTTTTTTCTTCTCTATTTATTTTTGTGGTATTTTGAAATATATGCCTGACTCTAAACCTCTGAATGTTACTCTTGGCATTGTAATATAGGTATGTAACTTTAAACTCTTCTGGTATTGTATATATGCAGATTTATTCTTTGAAGTGATTATACAATCCACTCTAATACCACATCTGAAATAAACCTGCAAATGTAGACACAATGAAATCATGTCTTTTCACTCATGTTTTATTTAAATTTGATCCAGGAAAAAATAATTTCTATAAGCCAAATGTAGGTACAACAAGATCCATTGCACTTTAAAGATAACTTATTTACTGATTTTACGAGTAATATTTTAGAATGAAAATAATGGTACAAAATTGTTAACATCCCATTTGGCTGATATAGTAATTTCAGCGTACTTTCAAATACCTTACATTTTTCTTTAGTTTGGATAATAAAAATATATTTTTGCTTGGATGAAATTTCTATAGTCTTGTCAAATAATAATATATACCTTTCTATATTGTAAAAATAAATCATATGCACAAAACGTTAATGCAAATATGTGTATTTGAGTATGTTTCTCTCTCCGTGTGTGTATGGGTGTGCATATGTATGTGTGTGTATGTGTGTATATATAAGAAACAGAGAGTGCAAATGTTTTGACCCACATACAGGCTCAATATTTAATGCAGTCTTTCATACCATCACTGTCAATCAAACCATCCCTAATGTATACACATAAGTTGCTTATCTCCCAACTAGCAATTACTGAGCTGATGGCTGAGCAATTTATATAGCTCTTTCTTCCTCAACCACTATATTTACTCCTCCTTTGCATCCAAGAACAATGATTGCATGAAATTCTAAGTAGACATGCCACAAGCCTATCTAGTGTTTCTCTTTTCTGTGCATACTTGACAGACATTGATTCTAATTCACTACTCTTTTTTATGTCAATTTTTCTCATAGTCCCACTGTTGGTGCTGCCAGTAAAGAAACAAATTTATGAAGAATACTGGGCACATCATGCATTTTGTCTGCTTGACTGGGTATTGCCACTTCTGCTTGCTGTCTCTTTTGTTACTGAAATATCAGTTGTATTGACATATATGCCATAAAATATTTATCAGGAAAGAAGCTACTGTGGAATTTGCTTTGCCATCTACAGAGTAATCCAGTTGGAAGAAAAGTGATGGGAATCATTAAGTTTTCTTTAACATTTCTGAACTGTAATAGCTTTATCAGCTTTGTCATATATGCATGAAGACTTTCTCTTTCTTATCATGTTTGGGGAAATATTAATCTCTTTGTCATTAAAGTCCTTGTTTCATAGAAATTCCTCACGGCATGGTTCCTAGGAGCTTCCAAATTTCAGATCTGAAATTTTGACTTTTCTGTGATTAGAGGACTTAGTCCACCTAGCCATATTTTGATTAGGACCAGTTGTCTAATTAAGTCCACCTATATTTAAAATTCTGCCATAGGCATCAGAAAATCTGCAATCCATTTATTTTCTGAAATCTTTTCATTAAAATTACCATAGATTCTTGCCATCACTTTGATATTGATACTTGATACATGTTATTTAAAGAGCAGCAACAATAAAAACAACAAAAGCCAAGCAAATAGAGAAAACAAACAAAAAATCAGATCAGAAACGACTTTTTTTTTCTAATCATCTATAAAGAATAGGAAGTATTGAAAGGGATATTGGAAGTCTGACCTTAACATTTAGGCTATCATATCATATCTTTGTTAACTTTTATAAATATGATTGCTTTTAAAGAGGGCAAGGATCAGAAGGGCTAAAGTGAATCAGTATCTATTTAAGCTAAAAGTTCTGGGTCTCCCATTAATAATATAATGCAACAGGCAAAATGAACAAGGTATGCCTGTTGGAGCTCCAGTGTAATATATTACAGTTAAGAACTTTATTGAAAAAGAAGTCACCATTAACATATAACTTATAAATGCAGAATCACAGCTAAAAGAACCTATGGAAACTATTGTTGACTCATTCCAAATGATAGTATGATCTGTCCCCTGTGCAGGAAAATCTCCAATCAGTAGAATAGATTTAGTCAAATTCTTTAAAAAATGTTTTTTTTTCTCTCTTTGCATATATAAAATGCCATTTCATAGCCAGAGGTAGACTTTGTGCCTATCTGTCCATCTCCATGCCAGATTTTCTGGCTTGAACTTGTGAAAGCCTTGTGTATCCCATATCAATCTTTGCTATTTTATTTGTGTCACTTGCCTATTGTGTCCGGGAAGCATGTTATTTTTATTACTTTTATGTATTATATGTATATTTTTGTTTGGATGTAGATGTGAGTTCAGTGCTCAGAGAAACTAGGAAAAGTCATCAGACCCTAAGATTCCTCTCTAGTTACAGGCATTTGCAGTCTTCCCATTGTTAGTGATGGAGCCTAAATGCTGGCCCTCTGAAGAACAACACATGCTCTTAATCATTGATCCATTCCTAAAGGTTCTAAACTAGGTATAACATCTTACTTAGAGAAGAGGTTCCCTTTCTTTTTCACAACTTCTATAACAAGTATTGCTCTTTTAATGATATAGGAGAACTGAATATATTACACAATATTTCCATTTTCTGTTTGCTTAACATATTCACAATTTTAAAGATTATCATAACTACAAATACTCTAATGTAACATTGTTTGATTCCCTAAGAGACTTGTTTTCATGTCCCATTCTCTAAATTCCATCTAAGTACATCTTTTAACATAATAAATATCCAGGAAACCTCACCACACTCACACGGCAAAATACTGCAAATGATGTTTATTTTGTAGCAATACTTAGGTATTTGTGTTATGACAAATTGAGGAACCTGCTGGATTCTGGATAATGGCATCTATGTCACTTACAAATTTAATCTTTAGATATTTCCCAGAGGAATCTTTTCCTCTTCCTGCCCTATTCTGATTAGAGGATCTCTGGCAGAATCAGTCATAAATGGTGACTGTGAAACATGATGGAGTGTGACTTGACATTGTCTTCCGAAGACACTGATCTGAAAAGTTAAATGATATGTGTAGGCCACAGTGACTTATGTCATTTATTATATCATTTAATACTCTGTGACTTATAAGGATGTCATTGCAAAGAATTTCATAAAATTTTCTTTAGAAAGAAAGGCTCCCTAAATGAAATATGATACACAGGGGAAATGATTGCATACAAATAATAAAAATAGAAGACCTTAAAATTTTTTGCTAAGCATATGTCTTGTATTGACTTTTCTTGGGAACTTAATTTTACATCCATACAAAATGTAGCTACTCTTTTATGATTACAATTATTATGGTTTCAGATTTATTTATCGTGTATTTGAGGTGCAAAGCATAGTTTGGTATGAATATACAATAATCAAATACTAGTATGTTTTCGATTTCACTCTCTTTAACCACTATTTATCTACGCTATGCTCTCTTTTGGTATTTCTGCACAGAACTGGATTATACTAAGTTAATTTTCTTATTGCTAGGTCAAGATATCTGACAAGAGAAATTATAAAAAGACAAGACTTATTTGGTTAGACGCCATGTTTGACAAAGAATACCTTGGAAAAGCAGGTAAGAGAGCAGGAACACTAAATAGCTGGGCACACTCTTTGAGGACAGAAGCAGAGTGAGTGGACAAGAAGGAGCGTGTGGTTATAAAATGTGTACCTCATTTTTTATCGGATTACTTGATTTGTTGCTTTTTAACTTTTTGAGTTCTTTATATATTCTGGATATCAGCCCTCTGTCAGATATAGGGTTGGTGAAGATCCTTTCTAAATTTGTAGGCTGTTGTTTTGTTCTGAGGACAGTGTCCTTTGCTTTACAGAAGGTTTTCAGTTTCTTGAGGTCCCATTTATTGATTGTTGCTCTTAGAGCCTGTGCTGTTGCTGTTCTGTTCAGGAAGTTGTCTCCTGGGAATTCACTGTAGAGGATTATGAATAGTAGAGAAACACTTAAAGAAATGCTCACCATCCTTAGCCATCAGGGAAATGCAAATCAAAACATCCCTGAGATTTCCCCTTACACCCATGAGAATGGCTAAGACCAAAAACTCAAGGGAAAATATATGCTGGAGAGTTTTTGGAAAAAGGGGAACCCTCCTTCATTACTGGTGGGAATATAAACATGTACAGCCACTTTGGAAAGCAATTTTGCACTTTCTCAGACAATTAGGAATAGTGCTTCCTCAAGATCCAGCTATAGCACTCATAGGCATATATCCAAAATAAGTTCAAGTACACAACAAGAGGATTTGCTCAACCATGTGTTTATCAGCTTTATTCATAATAGCCAGAACCTGAAAACAACCCAGATGCCATTCAGTTAAGGAATGATTACAGAAATTGTGGTACATTTACACAATAGAATACTACTCAGCAATTAAAACTAAGGAAATCATGAAATGTGCAGGCAAATATTGGGATCTATAAAGATCATTCTGAGTGAGCTATCCCAGAATTAGACACACGTGGTATATACTCACTTATAAGTGGATATTAGACATATACTAGAAGATAAACATAATAAAATGTGTACACCTAAAAAAGCTAAGGAAGAAGGAGAATCCTGGGTAATGTGAACAATCCTCACTCAGAAAGGCAAACAGAATGGAAATTGGGAAGAGAAAGAAAACAGGACAGGAGCCTGATACAGAGGGCCTCTAAAATACTCTATCCAGCAGTGTTTCAAAACAGATGCTGAAGCACCCAGTCCTGATGAGACCTGATAGGCTAAGGTCAGATAATGGGAGTAGGTTCTCCCCTATCAGTGGACTTGGAGAGGGACATGGGAGAAGATGAAGGAGGGATGGTAGGATTGGGAGGGAATGAGGGAAGGGGCTACAGTTGGGATGTAAAGTGAATAAACTAATTATTATAAAAAATACATTTTTTTAAATCGTAAAAATAAATAAATAAAATAAATTCTCTAGGTCCACCTGCATTCGCTCACTCCCTTCAGTAAAACACCACCAAGTAAAGGGTCTATACTTTTCTAAAGCAGTATCAACAGTTAGGCATAGACTCTTCAAAAGTGAGCCTATGAAGTATATTTTACATTCAAAGTAAAATGTTTATAATATTTCATGTGAAATGCTTATTTTACTATACTGTAGAAAACAACAACTAATTATCTTTCTTATGGTCCTAACTACTTCACATCTTTCTTCTGATTTATTTCCAACTCACCAATGACCACATCCTAATCTATCATATGAGATCAACTTTTCTGATTCCATAAACAATTGACAGAATTTGGCTCTGTCTTTGTGTGTCCGACTTAATTTACTTAACATAATGAAATCTGGTTACATCAATGTTGTAAAAAAAAGAATTTCCTACATTTTATAAGTGAATGATGTGCTGTTTTGCATACACCATATTTTTTATAATTTTAAACCAATGATGGTTATGTTGATGATACATCTTAGCAACTGGTGCTTGTATTTCTCTGCTTTTTAAAATATCTGATACTGTTGTAAACACAGTATTTCTACTCTTTACAAAATCATTCTTATAAATATTCCCATTCCATGCCTGATGTTTCCAAAGGTCAAACACACAATACTATAAGAAAAAGCATTGGACAAAATCCAACTCTTCATGATGGAAGTCTTGGAGAGACCTGGGATAGAAGGCTGATACCTAAACATAATATAGGCTATATACAGCAAGCTGGTAGTCAATACCAAATAAATGGAGAAACACTCAAAGCATTTCCACTAAAATCGGGGACGAGAAAAGGCTGCCCAACTCTCTCCCTACCTCTTCAATATTATTCTTGAACTTCTAGCTACAGTAACAAGCCAACTTAAAGAGATCAAAGGAATACAAATCAGGAAGGAAGAAGTAAAATCATACCTATTTGCAAATGATAGTTTTGTATACATAATTGACTTCTCAACAGAGAACTCCTACAACTCATAAGCAGCTTCAGCAAAGTGGCTGGATACAACATTAATTCAAAAAATCAATAGCCCTTCTTCATACAAACAAAAAAAATTGACTAAGAAAAATATTAGGGAAGCTCTACCCTCACAATAGCCACAAATAATACAAAGTGTCTTGGTGTTACTCTAAACAAAGAAGATAAAGACCTATATGACAAGAATATCAACACATGCTGGAGAGGTTGTGGAGAAAGGGGAACCCTCCTCCACTGCTGGTGGGAATGTAAACTGGTACAACCACTCTGGAAAGCTATCTGGAGCTTTCTAAGACAATTAGGAATAGTGCTTCCTCAAGACCCAGCTATACCACTGCTAGGTATATACCCAAAGCTTGCTCAAGTACACAAAAGGGATACTTGTTCAACCATGTTTATAGCAGCTTTATTTGTAATAGCCAGAACCTGGAAACAACCCAGATGTCCATCAACGGAAGAATGGGTACAGAAATTATGGTATTTCTACACAATGGAATACTACACAGCAATCAAAAAGGAGGAAATCATGAAATTTGCAGGCAAATGGTGGGATTTAGAAAACATCATTCTGAGTGAAATATCCCAGAAGGAGAAAGACAAACACGGTATATACTCACTTATATAGACCTATAAGATATGATAAACATAATGAAATCTATACACCTAAAAAAGATAATCAAGAGAGCGGACATGGGGTAAGAGGATCAATCCTCATTTAGAAAGACAGATGGGACGTGCATTGAATGCATGACAGGGGTCTACTGAGCGCATCTGAAAGCCTCTAACTAGCAGTGTTTTCAAAGCAAAGACTCATGACCAAACCTTTGGCAGAGTACAGGGAATCATAAGAAAGAAGGGGAGTTAGTCTGATGGGGAAAGGATAGGAGCTCCACAAAGACCAAATATATCTGGGCACAGGGTCTTTTCTGAAACTGACACATTCAACCAAGGACCATGTATGGATATAACCTAGAACCTACGCTCAGATGTAGCCTGTGGTAACTCAGTAACCAATTGGTTTCCCAAAGTGAGGGGAACAAGGACTATTTCTAACAGGAACTCAATGAAGATACCTGATAAAACAGGATCAGATGAATGGGGGGAGGTCCCCCCCTATCAGTGGACTTGGAAAGGGGCACAGTAGTGATGAGGGAGGGAGGGAGGGACTGGGAGGGAACGAGGGTTCGGGGCACGGCTGGGATACAGAATTAATAAAATGTAACTGATAAAAATAAAAATTAAAAAAAAACAATGTGATGAGGTTATAGAACAACAAAAAAAAAGGAATATTAAACCAACAGTAGAAGAGGGAAAAAAAAAAAAAGAATATCAAGTCTCTGAAAAAAAGAAATTAAGGAAGATATCAAAAGATGAGATGATGTCCCATGCTCATGGATAAGTAGGATTAACACTGTAAAAATTGCCATCCTTTCAAAAAACAACTACAGATTCATTCAATCTCCACCAAAACACCAACACAGTTCTTTATAATCCTTGGAAAAAACAATTCTCAACTTCATATAATAAAAAAAAAAAAAAGAATAGCTAAAACAATTCTATACAATAATAAAACTTCTTGAGGTTGTTCCATCCTGGACTTCAAGCTATACTCCAGAGCAATGGTAACAAAAACTGCAGCTCCTATTTGGTACTATTGCACACAAGGGAAATCACATATCATATTTACAAATTATTATAAAAAATCTTTACAGGGTCCCCCAAAAGACATCTAATTTCCAATGGAGACAGGAACAAGAGAACATTTTGAAGGACTGAATCCTTTAGAAAGCAGTATCCTTCACAGGCTTAGGCATGGAAGGAAAGGTATTACCATGGAACTGGTACCTATATAAATTCCTTCCTAGCCAGGGTGTGGTAGCAAAGGGGTCTATGTCTTCATGGACTGAGGAAAGAGCTGAATTGCTTATAATCTCCTTCTACAAACTACCCACCCCTTCCCCAAAAGAGGCACCTACTGAACTGTGTGGAACAATAGAATAGTTACAATATTTGGCTAACACACAGTTTAGTGATGGTTCATCAACCACTGATGAAACCAAACTAATGGAAAGTGGCAGTATATAGATGGGGGATAAAGTGTCCAAAACTGAGGAAGGAACCATAAAATCAGTGCAGCACTATTGGGCATAAGACAAACAACTAGAAAAAGAAAAGGAAAATCTCTATCTTCTCGAATTCATGCTTCTTGTGCAATGGTCTAGCTATAGGGTTATCAAAATGGAAAATCATTAACTGGCAGATGAATGGCAAAGATATCTGAGCATGGAAGACATGAATGGAAATGGAAAAACCTAGCAAACCTTATCAAAGGCATGAACTTTTATATTGCTTATAAAAGCAAAACAGACAAAACATCTGAATATAATGAAATAGTGAACGAATTTGGCATCATGTTTAATTAAGGCTAGAATATTAAATTTTTTCCAAGAAACAAGTTCAGAATACACCAGCAAGAATGACAGATTACACCTTTTAAGAAGTTGAAAATTTACTCCTAACAATAAAAAAGAAAATGTTAATAACACATTAAAAATAAAGAGGGAAATGGAAAACCAAATTAAACTAGGACAGCCCTGTAAGAATAACTATTATAAAGAATCCGTAGCCAGGTGTTGGTTCACACCTTTAATCTCAGCGCTTGGTAGGTACACACCTTTATTCCCAACACTTGGGAAGCAGAGGCACATAGAAATTACAGTAATTTAAATTTAAAAGCTACTTCCAAAAGGACACCTGATATCCAAAGTGAATTCCCTTTGTGATTTAAAAATAAATACAATTAAACTTTCAATTTATATAAAAAGAGAAGAGGGAATACATGTATATATAGCCACACATACTATAGAATGTTTAGTTTCAAATATCAAAATGATTTATTTTTTATTTAAATTGAAAGATAATACACATACTCATTTATATAGCCCTATAAGATAGGTTAAATATACTAACATATGTGCACCTAAAGAAGATAAACAAGAAAGAGGACCAGGGGTAAGAAGATCAATCCTCACTTAGAAAAAAAAATGGGATGGAAATGGGAAGTAGGAAAAAAACAAGAAACAGGGCAAGAGCCTACCACAGAGGGCCTCTGAAAGACTCTGCCTAGCAGCATATCAAAGCAGATGCTGAGACTCATAACCAAACCCTAGGCAGAGTGCAGGGCATCATATGAAAAACAGGGAGTTAATATGACCGGGAGAGGACAGGAGCTCCACAAGAACAAAATATATCAGGGCATGGGGGTCCTCTATGAGACTGTTTCTCCAACCAAGGACCGTGTTTGGGTATAACCTAGAACCCCTTTGCTCCGATGTCGCCCATGGAAGCTCAGTATCCAAGTGGGTATCCTAGTAAGGGGAACAGGAACTATTTCTGACATGAACTCAAGGACTGGCTCCTTTACCTCTCTCCGCCCCCTGAGTCCCTCCCTCTGAGGGAGGAACAGCCTTGCTAGGCCACACAGAGGAGGACATTGCACCCAGCACTGAAGATACCTGATAAGCTAAGGTCAGTCAGATGGAAGGGGAGGAGGCCCTTCCCCAGCAGTAGACTTGGAAAGGGACAGGGAGATGAGGGAGGGAAAGTGGGATTGGGAGGGAAGAAGGGAGGGGGCTACGAATGGGATACAAAGTAAATAACCTGTCATGAATATTAAAAAAATAAAAATTAAAAAAAAGAAAAAAAGAAAGGTAATACACTTCTTTATTGAAAAAACCATTTTGCCACAGGAAAGATACAACCTGACAAAAAAGAAAACCCCCAGATTTTAGGTTGGGGCAGGGTTTTGTATTTATCTTTCTAGGAGAACAAAAGCCTTCAACTAAAGAATCCAGACACCACTGGACGTGTGAAACATCCAAAGACAGAGGACATATCATCAAAAGAACGTGTCCAAAGAAAAGAGTAAATTGGCCAAGGGTTATTGCTCACCTCCAGCTCATCTCTGCTGCCTTCTACAGATGGTAAGTGGCAAATGGTCTTTATGTGGGCCCAATTCAATTAAAAATTAAAGCTGGCTTTGGAGTTGGAGTGTGGATCTCTTTACACCATGCATACTTGTTAAAGGAAAATTGAAAATCTCTCTTTCATATTAGAAGAGCAACCTGATACTGGAAAGAGGAAAACAAAAAATAAGGGACTATTCTATTGCTACTAATCTCATACTATTCTGATTTTTATTTGACTCTCTAAAACTTTTCTTACGGTAAAATATTATTTCAAAATCTATAAGATTATTACATATGTATAAACTTCCTGAGATGATCATAGTAATTATATAGAACACTATTTTTAGAAATAAAATATTAATAAAAATAAAATATTAATAAAATACTAACTAATTTTAGAAATAAAATCTAACTTCCTGTAGGTGTTTTCAGGTTTGAGTCTGAAGAAGAAAATTAGGAACAAAGGTAGTGTATCTCATATGCACCTAATAGATTGCTGTCCTCTGAATATGGCATTTAAAATGTTTAAATTTTACACAAGAAACTGTGACCATTTCTAATAGTCACCTTTGAGGTCTCCAAGAACATGATGAGGTCCTGTAATTATGCATTTACTTGGATTTTGGTAATGCTAACCACTAGAAAAAAATTCATCATGCCTCATCTGCCACCAAGTTCTGTACTAGGTTTGAGACTAAGCTGATAAACACCACTCAGAAATGAGCTTTGGACTACAAACTGCTCAGAACATTCAAACTTCTGAGTTCCCATGAGACTAACATGAACATTTTATAGAACTTTGAATTTGAAAATGTTTAATTCTAAAACTGCCAAATACAGCCACATTGATTATGGGAAGCTTGGCAGAAATAGCTTGATTATTGTAAATAATTTTACTGTGTTAGAGTTAACATATTTCCTTTTTGGGAGAAATGTTGCAGCATATTTGATCACACTGTGAGCCCCAACATTGTGTTGTTGGAAAAACGTATTTCTAATTGTGGTGTGACTCAGCGCTAGCACACAATTTTAATCCAAGACAGGAATAAATAAAGACAACCATAGGTCATGAGGCAGAACAAGCAATCAGTTGACAGAAAGTGAACATAGGAAAAAAGCTATAGAGAGCACAATGAAGTCAGGAGGACAGATAGAGAAATGCATGGCATTCAGTTTGAGGAATTTTTTGAGATGGCATGGAGAAAGAGAGCTACTTCTGGGATAGGCTGAGGAGAAAGGTCAGGGGGTGCTTCCTTTGCCTCTCTGAGCTAACAGGCTGTCTCTTCAGCATCTGGCTCCCAAGTCTTTATTGGTAAACTATACCTTTGAAATTTTGTTTAAAACATTTTTATTTTCTCCATGTCTCTACTCTCTACATATTTTTTTCTTATAGTATAATTTTAAATTGCTTTTTTAAAAAAATGTAATAGATACTTACTGCTTATATCTTCACTTATCCTTTCATATATTTAATAAACATGAAGCAGAACACTACTCAAGTGTAACATATTACAACTCTGTCTGTCATCTACCTAAGACAATAGTTATGGTGTTTTGAATGAGGATAATCCCCATAGGCTCTTATGTTCTAATATTTCATTCTCAGTTGGTGAACTATTTAGGAAGGATTAGGAAGTTTGGTCCTATTTCAGGAGCAGTGTCACTGTTAGTATGTTTTGAGGATTCAAAAGCCCAGTTTTTCAATCTTCCTTCCTTTAGATCAGGATTGAGCTCCCCTAGATTCTGATTGAGAGCCATGTCAAACTGCCACAATTTTCCACAATGGCAAGGAGAATCACTCTGAAGCTGTAATCAAATCCACAATTATATGACTTCTTCATTAATTTAGCTGCATTGGTCATAGTGTCTCTTGACAACAGTAGAATCATAAGACAGTATGCACTGTCAATATTTATATTCTTTTTTCAGATCAGTAAATTATGATTAACTAAATGAAATTCATATGTATATTAATTATTTTTTTTCTTTAGATCTTATTTGTTAAACAATGCTTATGAAGATTTGGCAATGATCTGCACAATTGCTTTGCACTCTCAGTTTACCGTATTGTTGAGGGTTAAGCTGTTTTCTAGGATTCCTATGCCCAAGTTTCTTATTCTTCATAAAACACAAATTTTGTCAGGCTACTCAGACACATCAACCGATAAATTCTTCTTCCACACAGGACATAGTCCCGTGCTTTAATCTTGTTATTCACCTAAAAAGCCAAAATTGCCTAACTATCCTACTGATCGTACTCTGTATTGAATAAAATGTTATTCATTTTGTAAGTAAACATTCAAGCAAGGAGTGTGTGCTTGATATGTTGATTGTGTACAAAACCTTAAAAATCCCAGATATTCTTATCAAGGTTGACTTGATAATAAATGTCCACTTGAGCCTACAGTTAAAGCTACGTTTTCTTCTAAGATGTATTTACATCTTTTTAATATTTTGCTTTCTATTATGTACCAGGAATATATCATTCTTACATCTGAATGTATATGGCCATCATAAATGATGAGTGAAATGTAGGTATCATATAAACGTATGATGCCTATTAACTTAAGCATCCAGTGAATGAATTAGCAAAGAGAGTATTTAAATAAATTAAAAACAAGGAATCTTCACTTTGTCGAGTAGTTTGGATTCATAGAAGTGGTTGTATATGCAAAAACAATGAAAATGGTCTTAACTGATAAAAGTTAAGACTATTTTATGAAATATAAACAGCTAAAGTGTTCTTAATGCTACATATGGATGTGAAAATGAACTAAAACAAATTTATTTGACACACTGTAGGGTAAAATATTAGAAACACTGACAATTTATTATTTTATTTTTTCCCATTATTTTCTTCACTCTATATTTTATATTGACAGGAGCCAATATAAAAGACTCAGAATTACATAGCAGAGTTTATTTTTGCTCATGATCTGAAAGCATGCAGTCTTTCATAGACAAGGAAGCATCATGGCAGGTCCTTATGGTGGTACCACTGTGTGCATGACTTTCTTCTCCTCACAGTTCAGTAAGGACAGCAAGAGGGGAATAACCAGTAAGTAGGTCAGGCTGACTTGTAATGTCCAAGGCCTTCCGACATTTCTACTAAGGCCATAGCTTCTAAATATTCCACAATCTTCCAAAATACTGACAACATCTGAGAAACAAATTTGGGAAACATGTGAGTCTGTGAGGGCATTTCAGCTAAAATCATACCATTTCATAAAAAGTAAAGGTAATTTAATAACACATATCTTATTTTTTTCAAAACATGAAGTGCAAAAGAGAAATGAGCCTTTCTCAAGTCTAGGGAAATTGATTATTTTATGCTTAGATAAATTTAAAAATTCTTTATTCTTTAAAATTTCTAAGACTTATTTAACTTATTTGCCTATTTTATGTATCAGTGGTTCAATCAAGGAGTACCCTTCACAGTTTGACCCAGACAGTTGGGTTTTAAGTAATTCTAGATGTAATGGTGTTGACTAGCCATCACAACATGGCTGTAGCTTGTAACACTACTCAGAACTTATGGAACTGCATTCAAAGGAGTCCCTTTCTCTAAGAAGCTTCTTCTTAGCAGATTCAAAAAACTGTCAAGGCACATTATTTGATGATTATTTTATTATGAAATAAAATAAAATTGAGTGGAGATCTCACAGAAGGACAATATTTGTCTTAACAAGTTAGGAAAACCAGTATTTTCTGGATTAGCAAGAAAGAGAGATGGTGGGTAATGTAGAGGGGAGGAGGAAACAAGCAATCAGAATATATTGTATAAAAAATCTATGTTCAATTAAGAAAAATGAAAAGAAAAAGACAAGAAAATCATTACCTATTTTTTTTATAGGTATCATGTGTACTGAATTATTTTAATCTTATTATACATTAAGATTCAGGCATTGCTATAACCTAGGAGCAAAGCTAATAGAAATTACATTGGTATATATTGTTAGAATCTGCATAGTTTACGTTTCTAAAAGGAGAGTAGAAAAGAGAGATCATTGTGCATTCATAGAAAAATGTGTTTGGCAAAGCTTCCACAATAAAGCAGGTGGGAACAGAGTCTGGAACAGAAGGCCAGTGCAATGAAGCAGGGTAATAGGACAGTGGATCTATGATCTTGAATGAGTACTTGGCAAAGTGATAAAACCAGATTTAAGTACTAATGATGAAAGATATAACAAAGAGGCACTCAAAAGGAGAAGAGAGGGACAGAGTCAAAATGATTTACTTGCCAGCTACATCTGCCATCTGTTACTATGACAGTGTTTCATAAAGAGAGCTTGTTCATAAACATGAATTAGTCAGCTTGAGAAAAACACAGCCTGTGACATTTGACAAAACACAGATAATTGAATCTCTGTCAATTTTTGAATCAAGCAGAATTATCGAATGTTCTGAGTATTCAAATGTCCATAAAGCACCTAGGTGTACTTGAAAGAGAAATGTTACTTATCTGATGTTTTAAACTCTAGTGACTGTGTAATTCTTACTAACAAATATTTTATGCTCTGTTCACAGTCCTGAGAAAGTAATTCTTTGAAAAAAGAACTGGTAATGTCTATCCTACATAAGTTAGAGTTTGTCTCAAAACTATTTGCTCATCCTCATTCTTGGAGCATTTTATTAACATATAAAAATGTTAATCAAGAAAAGGAAAAATTCAGAAAAAGACGTACTGGATAGATTATCACTTTCGAAGAAGGAACTGGTTAGTTTTATTTCAACTCACATATGGTAGATTTGTTAGGTTCGAGGTAGAAGCCAAGAAAACTCACACTAGATGTAGAAGCTTAAAATGAAAGCTTTATTTTCTGAGCCCAGGGAGGTGGTCAGTTTGGGATCTGAACACCGAACCTGAGATGAAGCTGTTTTGCATATTTAAAAGTGAAAACCGCAATTAGGTAATATGGGGGTGGGGATACAGGGGGCACAGTGGAACAGGATAATCATCTCTGACTCAAGTTTTGGTTTTTTTTGTTGTTATTTTTTGTTTTTTTGTTTTTTTGGTTTTTTTTTTCCTATCTAGACAAGTGGTTCCAGCTGACCTTTAATTTGATTGGTCCAAGTGCTAGTTATACTTAGGGCCAGCTGTGCTTATGGTTGGGGAATTTCTGGAAACAACAAGGCCAAAGTGCATGCTAAACACAAACATAGTTTTTGGTCAACCTGACCTTGTACAGATACTGTTTTTTACTATATCAGCAACAAGCTAAGATAGACCTCTGTTAGGCTTGAAACAGAAATGGCTATAGTTATGCCACCCCAAAGAAGCACACAGCAAGCAGAACATTTTAGATAATAAAAACGGGGCAGTGTCTTCACAGTCTAATGTTAGAATAAAATAAAAATTCAGAGAAAACCATAGCTATGTATATATGCGATATATATATATACTTTTTCATACAACTATTAGCTTCTTCAAAACAGATGATGTAAGATAGAATCGGGTATAAAGAGATTAAAGCCCAAGTATCTTGCAGCCATGGAAACAAAAGACAAGCTCAAAATTTGGGCAAAACCTCATATTTATTTTGGCTTGATACTACCAAATATTTTTATTTATTGAATCACACCAATTAACTCTGCCTTGCATCTTTATCACAGGTATATAAATGTATCACCCATAGGTTTTAGCTGACAAAACACAATAATCTCAAATGAGATATTAAAAGTGAGTAGCTTTGTTTGGGTTAATATTGAATCATTTACAAGTTGCTATCAGTAAAAAAAGTTTTGTTTGAGTTAAAGTGAGGTTTCAGGTGAAGTTTTACATTTTTATGATTTTGGCATAAAGCTTTCTTGATAATCGGACATGAAAAATTATTCCCAAGTAGTGTCTATGTAGTCTTGGATGATAGAAGATGATAGGTAGGGATTTTTAACTTCAACATTCTTTGACCAAATAATTACAACATGTCACAATTTTGATGACATTGTATATGACACATTTATATGAAAATATATTATGTATATATTTATAGTATGAAAATTTTATAATATATTCCATGGACATCACAATTACTGTAAATTTAATTTTGTGACTATTACAACAAGCACAGTTACTTTTAAACCTTTCACTATAAAAATTTGAGGCACAGATTTGATAGCTAATATCTAGAAATATATGAAAGAAAAGTTACTTGGTTTTAATAAAGGGCATTTTTTGCTACAGTCAACTAACACATGATTATCAGATATTAAATATAGAATCTTTAGGGGCTTAATTGGAAACAAGAACCCTATTGTTCTTGTTGCAAGAAAACAATACATCTATAATAATATGTGAAAATTTCTAGAATGGTTTTATTGAAAAATTACCTCCACACTTAAACAATGACTGCTTAAAATAATTTCTAATGATAGATTTGATTCTCTCTGTGTGTTCAAATCACTACGGTCTAGTATTTCAGGTCATAATGTTAATGTTTTTCAATTAAGTAATTATATGTTCCTTGAAGATACACAGATTCATCCGGATGTCAAACAATCACACAAAATTGCAGTAATAATTAGCATAAGCAGCATTAGCAGATCTTTGCATTTTCTTGAAAAATTGAGCACACACTTAATTGTCTATTTTACATAATTGTCATATGATCTTTGAAAAGATACAAAGACAGTATGCAGTCAATTAGTAAAGAAAAATATTACAAAAGAAACATGATAAAGTAAGATTTTCTTATGATTCCCTGTACTCTGCCAAAGGTTTGGTCATGAGTCTTTGCTTTGAAAACACTGCTAGTTAGAGGCTTTCAGATGCGCTCAGTAGACCCCTGTCATGCATTCAATGCACATCCCATCTGTCTTTCTAAACGAGGATTGATCCTCTTACCCCATGTCCGCTCTCTTGATTATCTTTTTTAGGTGTATAGATTTCATTATGTTTATCATATCTTATAGGTCTATATAAGTGAGTATATACTGTGTTTGTCTTTCTCCTTCTGGGATATTTCACTCAGAATGATGTTTTCTAGATCCCACCATTTGCCTGCAAATTTCATGATTTCCTCCTTTTTGATTGCTGAGTAGTATTCCATTGTGTAGAAATCCACAAAGACCAAATATATCTGGGCACAGGGTCTTTTCTGAAACTGACATTCAACCAAGGACCATGTATGGATATAACCTAGAACCTCCACTCAGATGTAGCCTGTGGTAGCTCAGTAACCAATTGGTTTCCCAAAGTGAGGGGAACAAGGACTATTTCTAACAGGAACTCAATGAAGATACCTGATAAAACAGGATCAGATGAATGGGGGGAGGTCCCCCCCTATCAGTGGACTTGGAAAGGGGCACAGTGGTGATGAATGAGGGAGGGAGGGACTGGGAGGGAATGAGGGTTCGGGGCACGGCTGGGATACAGAATTAATAAAATGTAACTGATAAAAATAAAAAAAACAATCATTTTTAACAATTAAAAAAAATAAAGTAAGATTTTTCAAGTAATAAATGTCAAATGTGTGAATTGTTTTCTTATCTTTATTGCTTACTTCTCCTTTGGTTCTTTTCGTCCTTGGTCTGTTTTTTTCATTTAAATTTTTATTTTTTATATTAGTTACAGTTTATTCACTTTGTATCCCAGCTGTTGCCTCCTTCCTCATTCTCTCCCAATCCCACCCTTTCTCCCTCATCTCCTCCCATGCCCCTCTCCAAGTCCACTGATAGGGGAGGTCCTCCTCTTCTGTCTGACCCTAGCCTATCAGGTCTCATCAGGACTATCTGCATTTTCCTCCTCTGTGGCCTGGTAAGGCTGCTCCCCTCTCAGGGGGAGGTGATCAAAGAGCAGGCCACTTGGTCCGTTCTTAACCTATCTTCTTCCTTTCTTTCCAAAGCATTGCTTTTATGTGAATAAACTAATGGACTTGTGCCTCTCTGAAATAAATGCAAAATATACAGAGGATGTTAGTCTGCATGACAACAACAACAACAACAAAAAGAAAGTAACTTGTATGCAAATAAGGTAACTTTACATGAACAGTGAAGCCGTGTGTGTCGTAGTAACCTGCAAAAGAGGGCCTGGTACACAGAGACACTGGACTCCAGAAATGAGCACATGTCACTCTGCCTTTCAGGTGTGGGCAACAGAAGCCAGATTGCTCCATTTTCCTGTCACAGAGGACAGGCACCACTATGATGAAAAAATACTTGATTGAGAAACGGGAAAGGTAGAAAACTGGAGTGACTAGGTGCAGTGTGGAGAAAGGTAGAAAGGGAGAACTCTAGACTTGAGTGGACACAAGGATGGTGAGGAACAGGCTGATGTGAACTCTGTGCACTGACACCTAAGGCCATGGTGATGTCCAGATCCATGCTGCCATCAAGGGACAATTCTGACCCGGGGTCCTACTGCAGGCAGGGTCTGTGTTGATGTCCCTGGCCCATGGCATCACCAAATGCCATATGGGTGCTCATGGTCTTGGCTGCCACCTGAAGCCATGTTGATGGCCAAGGCCATGCTGCCGCTAAGATCCATACTGATCTGAGTGGCCTTAGCTGCCCCCTGAGGCCATAATAATAACTAATGTCCATGATATCACTAGGAAAACACCTGGTCCTGAGGTTCTCCTGCATCCAGTGTCTGTTTTAATGGCTGTGGCTCCTGTGACTACCGAAGGCCGTATGTATGTCCGTGGTCTGTCCTTCAGCCTGAAGCAGTGTGGGCAATGCTGCCCAGATGGTCCTCATTGATGTGAGTGGCCTGCACTACCACCTGAGTCCATGTTGATATCTGTGGTCTGGGCCGCCTCCAAGGACCCGGTATGTGTTTATGGGCCTTGTGCATCAGGGGGACCATGTCTGTGGTCTGTGCTGTTGCCAAAAACATGTTCAAGGCTGTGTGTTCTGTGCTCCCACTGACTGTGAGGAGCAAGAAACTACTTGGCAGTGATAATCATGATTGCACAAGCATAGTTGTGAACACTATGAGAAAGAGGAACACAAGGCTTCTGTGACAGTACCTACATCTACCCTAACCCCACCCCCACCCCATTCCCCAAAAAGTAGCAGCCTGGACCTAAAAAATAAATAAATAACATGAAAGAGAACTCTTAAAAACTGTGATAAAGATGCTGAAGTTCACTTTCCACGATTGATGGCTTTTGGCGAGGATGAGGAAAGGGAACAACTCAGACTTACTAAGGGACAGACTACTGACAGAAGGACCAGGCTCCAGTGAGTATACCAATAACACAGATTTTACTTAGATTTGTTTGTTTGTTTGATTTGGTTTGGTTTTGATTTTTTTTTTTTTTTTAATTTTGAGGGAGAGGTCATAGGTGGGAGCAGACAGAGAAGGACTAGGAAATGAGTGTGCTCAGGGTGCATAATGTGAAATTCTCGAAATTCTTAAAGAATCAATACAAATATTATGTTGAAAAAAGAAAAGAAAAAACAAAGAAATGAGCTTTTTTTCCCTCTCCACACAGTTGTAAACAAAATACTCTGCTAAACATACTATGCAAGGACAGCTATTCCTTTGGTTCCTTTATTTGAATTCCTCCTTGAGCCTTCCGTGGGGTCTTGGTTTCCAAGGGAGGACATACCCCCTAGTCAGTAACTCCTGACTTCAGTTTTCTACCCTCCTGTATCCAGATCTTAGTCAGGATTTATGCCTTTGTAAAAGAACTGCAGAGCATTAAGACCTCAGCAATAACTGAGTAAAGTGAATTGAAAATAAAAAGTATTAAATGTCATATGTGATATATACATATCTGGAATATGAAATATATTATATAAATATAATTTTATAAATGTCATATGTGATATATAAATATATGAAATATGAAATATGTTATATTTCAGAGACAATTTTTGCTGTTGAAACAAGTTTATTGGTCAATAATTCTATATATCCAAGTTTTAATTTTAATACATAATTTTCAATTAACAAATATTTACTAATATAATAATATTATAATATATTTTAAAGTATCAGAAAATACATATTCCTCAAAAAAATCAATAAGACCACTTTGATATGATACTTTATTTTTACACTAGCAGGAACAAATAATGGGCAAATCCCCTTCTAAATTACATAAAATTTTTAACTATTTCATGTAAAATAATTTATGAATAAATATGAAAGAAATGCCTTTTTCAAACCTGTCTATAGTGATTAATATAAATTAAAATTTAGTATTTTAAATATAGGACTCAATATGGAAGTTATTAAACACATAAACTGAAAATACATTTTAAGAGCTTTAAGAGATAAAATTACTATAATTATGTTCATTCAGAAAATAAATTAGTCTTTTAACTTTGAAAGAAAATATTTTTCCATAAATATTGCGTCTACACGTACGGCAGAATAAATACAACTAGGTTTATACAAGTAGAAAAATATCTTTCTCGGGGAAAGAAAGAGAATAGCAACTTTCAGAGAAATATAGCTTGGGCAAACAAGTCTTCATTAAAATGAAGATATTTGTGCATGATGGATTGCCTAAGAAAAGGAAAATTCATTTTTCACACTCTCTGTTTTGCCATTAATGATTTATGAGTGTGAACCTGGTCAACAACACAGGCTTCAACTACAATAGAAAAGCCAGTTCTTATGCCACAGACAACAAGCCACTACAAGAGACAAATGATTCTCTCTTCCTATTTTTATAATCAACAAATGGGAGTCTCAGGTTCAATGACACAACAGTGTCTTAAGTAAGAAAAAAGATAGAGTGTAACATAGAGAGACAAAATAATGTTCCTTTTTAGAGCTGAGAGTTTTTGTCTACCAGGCATATGTTCTGATTTTTTTCTTCTGTATCCTTGAATGTAACTGAGATTGTAGGCAGGACTTTGGAAAGCATTTAGGGTAAAAGAAAAAAAAATGTTATGATTCCAGCATGGTCACTAATCTTACTATAAATAAATAAATAAATAAATAAATAAATAAATATAAGAAAAGAAAGAGCTATGATGACACAAAGAGAAAACGGTGTCTTTTGATCTTGAAAGTAGCATTAGAATGAAATCAACCATAAAATATCGTCTCTCAGACTTGCAATTGCCACACACTTTGGGATATAATTTCCTATTGTTTAACCTATCAGTTCTACCCTACAGTACAGCAGTGTTGGCATAAAACTAGAATAGCCATAGTCTACATCGTAACTGTGCATTTCTCTTTTCTGTAAAACACTGTGCATTGTTAGATTAAATAATAAATCTCATCCAGGATGGGGAATTGTAGATGGCAATTTATATTTTTAAAAGCTAATTAATAAAATGGAAATAGTATTGCAATCAACAGTGTGAAATATGCATCGCAAGCAATGATTTTACTTTCAAATAACAAATATATAATAAAAATTCATCAGACAGCATACTTAGAAAAAGCAAAATAAAGTAAATCATTTGTCACCATTGACTAAATTCAAATACATTCCTGAAAACATTAGCTTGTTATTGTAATACTTGTGTGATTAGAAATAGTATCTATTGGTGGTCACATAAGGTAGCTTTGCTCAGTAAACTGATTTTAGTGCTCTTAAGACTATTTTACTTTTTTTTTTCCTCATACAATACATCCCCACCATGGCCTTCCCTCCCTTCCCAGTCTTCCCCCTCACCCCCTATCTCTCCAAGATCCTCTCTTCAGAAAAGGGCTCCCCACAGTGTGGTTATAAAAATCAAACATGTCATAAAAAGATAAAATAAGCCCTCTTATCATGGCTGGACCCAGTAGGGGGAAAGGGGTCTCAAGAGCAGGCAAAAGACTCAGTGACAGCTCCTGCTCCCACTGTTAAGAGTTCCACAAACAAACACCAATCTATACAAGCACAGCATGTATGCCAAGGACCTAGCACCCATCCAAGCAGGCTCCTTGATTGCTGCTTCAGTTTCCGTGAGCCACTGATTAGCTCTGATTAGTTGATTCTGGGGGTTCTATTCTCCTGGTGTCCTTATCCCTCTAGCTCCTACAATCATTATTCCCTCCTTAGTCCTCTTCTGGGAGTTCCCTGAGCTCTGCCTAATGTTTAAGTGTGGGTCTCAGTATCTGAAACCTCAGCTGCTTAAGGAAGCTTCTCTGATGATGATTGGGCTAGGCAATGATCAGTCTGTGAATATAACAGAATATTATTAGGAATCATTTTCAGACTTTTTATTTTCAGTTGTGTTTGTTCTACTGGGCCATCCAGTTTCTAGTTCCTAGCTATCTAGGCAGTGTCCAGCATGGGTGCTGTCTCATGGGTTGGGCCTCAAGTTAGTGGAATATTACTCAACTCTTAGAAAATAATAACATCATGAAATTTGCAGGCAAATGGATGGAAATAGAGAAAATTATCCTGAGAGGCAACTCAGACACAGAAAGACAAATATGATATGTATTCACTTATAAATGGATATTAGCTGTTAAATGAAGGATAATCAAGCTATAAACCACAGACGAAGAGAAGCTATGTAGCAAGGAGCACTCTGGGCGGGGACGCATGGTTCTCCCTGTAAAGGAGAAATAAAATAGATTTTGCTGTGCGCTGGGGTTGGTGGGGATAGGAACAGGAGGAATAAGGTCAGAGACGGCAGGACTGGAAAAGTATGAAGAGGAATGGCTGGAACAGAGGAGCATTTGTGGATTATGTGGAAACCTGGTGCAATGGAAACTTTCTAGGACTTATGAGGAGGACTCCTTGAGGACTCCTAGTAACGGAGAAAGCAGAGGTTGAACAGGACATCCTCTGGAACCAGTTAAAGCTTCAGTGGAACTGGGCATGAACCCATCTCTTATTTTTCCTTTAAATAAAAAACGTTTTATTTCCCCTTTTTATTTATTTAATCACCTTACAGCCCAATCCCAGCCCCCACCCTCACCTCCTCTCAGTCCCACCCTCATACCCTTCTCTCCCCATTCACACATCTCCTCTTCTCAGAGAAGGAAATACAAAGGCACTCTGGTATCTCAAGTTGCAGGAGTACTAAGTATATCGCCTCCCACTGAGCCCAGGCAAGGCAGCCAATCGAGGGGAGAGGGATCCAAACGCAGGTAACATTAAATCAAAATCAGGTAAACAATTTAAATATACCTATAACCTCTAAGAAAATAGAAGCAGCCACTAAAATTCTTCTAACCAACAAAAGCCCTGGGCTGGATAGTTGTAGCACAGAATTCTGCCAGATGTTAAAAGAGGAGCTAATGCCAATACTCCTCAAACTATTCTACAAAATAGAATAAAAGAAATATTGTCAAACTCCTTCTATGAGACCACAATTCTCCTGTTACCTAAACCACAGAAATACTCAACAAAAAAAAAGAATTTCTGACCATCTCACTTATGAACATTGGTGCAAAATTTTTCAATAAAATAATCTCAAATGGAATCCAAGAAGATATAAAAAAATCATCCACCAAGATCACATAGTCTTAATCTCAGGGGTGCAGGGATGGTTCAACATAAGAACATCTACCCATGTCATTCACCATATAAACAAAACTAAAGAAAAAAACAAAACAAAACAAAACACATGTTCATCTCATTAGTTGCTGAAAAGGCGTTTGGGAGCTCTACAAGGACCAAATATATCCGGGCACAGGGTCTTTTCTGAGACTGACACTCAACCAAGGACCATGTATGGATATAACCTAGAACTTCTGCTCGGATGTGGCCTGTGGTAGCTCAGTAACCAAATAGTTTTCCAAAGTAAGGGGAACAAGGACTATTTCTAACAGGATCTCAAAAGTCAGGCTCCTTGACTCCTCCCCCCCCCCAGGGGAGTCCTGTTAGGTCACAGAGGAGGACTCTACAGCCAGCCTTGAAGATACCTGATAAAACAGGGTCAAATGAAAGGGGAGGAGGTCCTTCCCTATCAGTGGACTTGGAAAGGGGCAGGGAGGAGAACAGGGAGGGAGTGTGGGGTTGGGGAGGGAATGAGGGAGCGGGATACAGCGGGGACACAGAGTTAACAAAATGTAACTAAAAATAAAAATAAAATAAAAAAATCCAACATCGCAAATACTAAAAGTCTTGGAGAACCTGCAGGGAGTGATACCCCAACCAAGGACAATGCGTGGAGAGGTCTTAAAACTCCAGCTCAGATGTAGCCCAGAGACTCGTTCTTCAAGCGGGTTCACTAATCAGGGGAACAGGGGCTTTCTCTGGCATAAACTCAGTGACAGGCTCTCTCATTACCTATGGGAGGGGGTGCAGTCTTGTCAGGCCACAGAGGAAGACAATGCAGCCTGTCCTGATAAGACCTGATAGGCTAAGGGTCAAATAGAAGGGGAGGAAGACCTCACCTATCAGTGGACTAAGAGAGAGGCATAGGGGGAGAAAAGGGAGGGCAGGATTGGGAGGAGATACAGGAGGAAGGGGGATACAGCCAGGACACAAATAGAATAAATTATAATAAATAATAATAATATTTTTAAAGTCTTGGAGAGATCAGAGTTACAAGGTTCATATCTAAATCCAATGAAGGCAATATACAGCAAGAAAATAGCCAATATCGAATTAAGTGGAAAGAAACTTAAAGCAATTCCACTAAAATCAGGGACAAGACCAGGCTATCTATCCACTATCTCTGTATCTATTCAGTATATTACTTGAAGATCTAGCTAGAGCAGAAAGACAACTAAAGGAAATCAAAAGGATATAAATTTGAAACAAAATAAACTTTAAAGTGGCAGTTGATCATACTAATAATCTTGTTTCTTATTTTTGAAGAGTGGTTATTTATTTGGCACAATAATTTAGAATTAAATAAAAATGAAAGAGTCAAATGTCATCCTTGCCATGCACTTAGAGTTTAGAATTGTATCCATTGAGTTCTCTTGAGATGACAGATTGCTTATGTGACACAAGCATGGTCTGCCAGAACAGGCAGAATGTAAATCTGAAGTGATCTAATACATAGCCTGATTTTTATATTCAAGAAAATTAATAAGTGCCAATCCAAGTGTATTCAAGCCTTCTGACGAACAACGCTTTTCTATGCATGTTTAAGTAAAATAAAACATATTTTAAGGATACATGGAATTTAAATCAAAAATAAATTTCAAGATTTTAAATGTAATTGTGTGAATGTGTGTGTAGTATATTTGTGTTTGTGTGTCTATGTGTGTGTGTGTGAATTTACCTGTGTGTGTGCACACAAATGTGAGTGCATGTGTATATCAGTGTACTCCTGTGTGTCTGTCTGTCTCTTTGTGTATGTGTACGTGAGTCTTATGCGTATGTTTGTGTGTGTGTGTAGTATATGTGGTGTGTGTGTATGTGTGTGTGTGGTGAGTGTGCTTTGGATAACTTACATGGTTGAGAGTCCGAGTTCAATATATCTTATAGAACTTTTCACGTCCTTACCTTGTCCTATGTGCAAAGTCATCAGAACACTTATAATTTCATTTTTCAGTCAATGCAACGGTTGTTTCCTGTATATGGCACTAGGTCATTGTAAAGTTTTCATCTATTCCATGTTTAGGTGGACCACTTTTAGAGTGCCCCACCCTTCTAACCTCTCATCATTTGCCTTTAGAGAAATATATTTGCATTAAATGATTTATTCAATGGCACCAGGCCAGCCAGCAATATTCTCTTGATGTAGTTTAACAGCTTTTACTTTCTCACTTGGATTGACTCCCTGAGCCTTGTCAACTCTGATTGCATTTCTACAAAATAGAGAAAATCAAACTTAACACAGCTCAATTGACTATCTCTACAATTAATCTCTTATTCATGCAGAGTACCTCAAAGCACAAAGAGCAAAATGCTGTCTTTCAAATTACAAACTGTCTACAGCAGAGAGAGGATAGTTGCAAAGAAATAATTACTAGGTTTCACTGAATTTGGTATAGAATTGAATTAGACACTTTCGTCATCTTTGTCCAGGGTTCTGACATTGGAGTGAGGCTGCTTATTTTCTAGAAGAAAAACAGACAAATATTGTTGGCAGTCAGAATAGTTATCAAATTCTTAAGAGTCAAAAATATTTTGGTCACTTTAGTAGTGTAGCCATTTATCAAAATACAATACAACCTCTTACAATAATTTCTTCTAAAGCATTTCTCTAACTACTTTATAGTTATCTGATGTGTGCTTACCTAATTGAATCCTTTTAAAACTCCATTTCCCAACCATATACTTATCACAACTTTGATGGGTCTGAGCCATTTACAGTTTTTTGTTTGTTTGATTAATGCTATTGTTATTGTTATATTTTGATGAATGTATATATTTGCTTATTACTTAATTTATTTATTTATTTTTTGATTAGCATTTCACATTGTAGACAAGTCTGGTAGCAGAGTAATCCCTTTGACTCAGAGTAAATGCCTGAGTGCTGGCATTATAAGAATGTGGCACCACATTTATCCCTGATGAGTATAATTTAAACCCCACAGAATTTCACAACAAAGAGTGTGTGCTAAGTAAAACATCTAAGGTAATTAAGGCGTTTTTATAGTTAATTATTCTTTACAATGATAGAAAAATTATCACTGACAGTGAAGAATCTATTGCTTTATGTTACATCATAATTTACAAACGACCTGGTGAAAATCTAAATATATTCAGACCCAAATTGTTATGCATAATTCAAAAATGCTCTTTGAAATGTGAGCATTTGAATTGGTATCTAGAGAATTAGAACTAAACAAATAAAACAACCTCAGAAGTGTGAAAAAATAATTCTGATTCAAAAATCATTTTGAAAAGGTACTAGAGTCAACCCATGGGTATGAGAGAAAAGTGTTTCAATATTGAACTAATGTAGCACCAAATGTGATAAATATGTATTTTTAAGACAATAAGGGAAACATTGTATCAGAAAAAGGCATGGGTGCGGTTCTGGGCTTCTGGAAGAGGTTATTCTTTATGTGCACTCACATAAGCAACTGTAATTCAACGCAGACTGTCACAAAAGAAAAGGGATAAAAGTCAGAGGTTACTTTGAAGAGAGAAATACTTCAAGAAGGGATGGAGAAAAAGCAAACCTAATAAGGATGATCATGCTTGAAAATGCCCAAAATGTGTTAATTAGATGTGTAGATTTCTCAAATTAAAAGAAAAAATAAAACAGGAATTGTTAAGAATTTCATTCAAAAATTTAAGTTTAACCATTTGCACAAAGTTCTTTATCTACAAATTTGTCATTTCATTCCTTTACAGACACTTGTATTAATTAAAAATTTTTGAGCAAAACATTGATGTACAAACCTTGATTAAACGACTTTTAATTTGTTACCCCAACTAATGACAAGCAGCCTTATTTGCCATCACGTTAGGAATGTGATCTGTACTCTAAGTATGCTCTGATTCCATTCGGATATTGGGGTGCTTTATAAATCTCATGTGCATGAAATCCCCGTTGATTCCTTCATCAGGTGAGAGATTTAAAGGGGGCATTTTAGATACCCCATAAACAGTGTTCAACCAAAAAATTGTCTGTATGTTGTACTTTCTTAGTTGTCTGAATGTAAGGTATGTCATGTTTAAACATTAGTAGGTTGTCTTAAACACAAAACACTCACACCTTTAAAATAAAATCAGGAAGAACATTTGAAAATGACTACATGATGCAGTTAGGATTAGTCTTTAATGTTCTTCCCTTCGTGATAAAATTCAAACTTCGATAAAGCCTTGAACAACTGATGTTTGAAACCTACACTGAGGGAAAAGCTACCTTATGTGTAAGTGATACATTTTAACTTAGATTTCCTTGTCTTCCTACTTTCTGCTGGGAAAGAGTAACACCTCATGAAACTATGTCAGATATTTTACATTCTTTCTCATACTTTGTACAGATCCTCTCCAGTCTATTGTTGAAGACAGAACATGGGGGAATCAAAGGACACAGGGAAATCAAGCTGGTTGTGACCCAACTCTAAAACGCATTTATAGTTTGTTAAGAAATGTTTAATATAGGGCTGGGTAGTGGTGGTATACACCTTTTTAAAAAAAATAATTTAATTTTTATTAATTACAGTTTATTCACTTTGTATCCCAGCTGTAGCCCTCCCTGATCCCCTCCTAATACTACCCTCCCTCCCTCTTCTTCTCCTATGCCCCCCTCCCCAGTCCAATGATAGGGGAGGTCCTCCTTATCCCAGCATTTAGAGGCAGGAAGAGGCAGGTGGATTTTTGTCATTTTTGAGGCCAGTCTGCTCTGCAGCTAGAGCTCTAAAAATTTCTTAAGTTGCTCCTTTGAGCAATCATAAAGATACGACTTCTTATGCAAGGATGAATTAATTTTCTTTCTCAGCGGAGTAAATAAAAACACCTGATGAATCAATTTAAGGAAGAAAATGTTTATTTTGAATCATTTTGAGGAGATATAAGCCATGATGGTAGGGAAAGCATGCTGGCTGGAATGTGTTCCCTCTCTCATCCGAGTGCACCTGGAAGGAGAAAAAGTACAAACTCTGGGACTATAAACCACAAGACACCTTTCCCAAACTCCCTGAAGTGACCTTGTTTCTCTAAAAAAAGGTCTCAGCTCTCAGTTTTCACAATTTTCTGAGCACTGCCTTCAGATTGGGAAAGAAATATTCAGACACTTGAGTCTGTGTGAAAAAAAAAAAATCACTTTCAAACCATAACAAAAGTTTGCTTTTGCTTCTCAAGGTTCGGCTATGTATGAATTCTCTGACTGTCAGTTTATTTCCCTAAATCAAAGTACTGATTTAAAGAAGTAAATGAAGTGTGTTGTAAGGACTCTATTCCAGCCTCTTAGCAAACAATTTAAGTACTTTTTTAAATGGTGGAGGGAAGCTTTGAAGTGAATGGAAGTGAGCAGACTTCCTAGGAAACTGTATATATACAGGCAGCCAACCAACTATAATATTGTCGTCAGGTTCACTTGCAGCTGTAAAACTTTATCACAGATTTGGTACCTTAAAACAAAGAACACTGATTATCTAACTTACCCAGGAGTTGGAAAGTGACGTGGCTCTCATTAGACTAAACTCAACACACTGTTGGCCGTTCATGTACGGCGGAGGGCTCTCTTGTATTTTCCAGGTATAACAGCATATCAACCTCCCTTGGTCCTTGAACTCTGTCTTTATGCTCAGAAGATATCACTCTGAAGATGACTAGTCTTTTTTCTTCTTCCACATTTAGAAACTGTTGTGATGGCTAAGTGTCATCCCTGAAAGTCTGTGCTAAATGATCTTTCTGTATCACAGTTGGCATACTGGCATCATAGTGGACTTGTTTGCCTCAAATTCTTATATCAAATCTATAAGCTTCAAGTGCTTAATTGCATTAAACATTAATGTAAGTTGTAAATTAAAATTAAAGAGTTTAAACATTTGCCTAACATAAGTAAGACCAACACCTTTATCAGAAGAAAATTATCTCTAAAGATGACTATATGCAAATGGAAGGCTACAATAATGTGAAGGTGGCTCCCTGAGTATCAAAGAAAGATACTGCGGGAAAAGCAAACTTGAAAAAATGCTACAGTTTTCCCTCTGGAAAAATAGTCTATTTTGTAAGCCTGTGGTATCCTGTCACTGGAGACCAAGAAAAGAAATGGAACGTTCTACACTGCTTTGTTGTGTGGACTGACACCTCTCTCCCAACACCCGCTCTGAAATTCAGCGCAGTGGTCTCATTGGGAGCTGGATATGCTGCTGTGATTTTGATTGGAAACAGACAAGTTTCCTCTTCACTTCAGTGATGCTTCCAGGATTTAGGATATTTCCTTCCTATCAGGGTTGATAGTTCTAAGACTGAGGGCTTTCTCCTGGCGGTGTTAGTACCGAAAGGCAAGCAATGATAAACAGGATTTGAGAAATAAACTTTTTCAAACTCATTTACCATGATGCAGGCCTGTGAATTTCAACGAAGTACTGGTGACACTGTGGAGTTGGGCGCACTGCTATTGTACACCTTCAGGTTTGTAGCTGCCTTAAATCACAATACAGAGTACTCAATGCAAAATTTTACCCCTTCAATTTTATCATTTTTTTAATCCTCCCAAAAAATATATTGCATGAGAAAAATATGCAAATTTATCATTTATAAGTTTGAGATTAGAGGGAACCTTCTTAAGAAACTAAAAAGTCCTCCCTCTGTGGCCTAGCAGGGCTGTTCCTCCCTAGGTGTGTGGGGGGGGGAGGTCAAAGAGCCAGCCATTGAGTTCATGTCAGAAATAGTCCCTGTTCCCCTTACTAGGAGACCCACACAGAGGAGGACATTGCAGCCAGTTCTGAAGATATCTGATAAGCTAAGGTCAGATGGAAGGGGAGAAGGACCTCCCCTATCAGTGGATTGGAGAGGGGCAGGGAGGAGATGAGGGAGGGAAGGTGGGATTGGGAGGGAATGAGGGAGCGGGATATGGCTGGGATACAAAGTGAATAACCTGTGATTAATATAAAATATTACTTTATAAAAAAGAAACAGAAAAGTCAACAATCTGTTCAGTGCAGAGGAGGATAGTTACCTAAGGAACATCAGTTACTTATGAGACCTACATAAAGAAGTACAAGCCCTGATCTTGAGTGCAGTTCTGCCTCTGTGTTCTAGCTACTGTACATCAAGAAAGATGGATACTTCCCAGGTATGTATGTTCAAAACCTGTATAGCATTGTCATAGATTGTGCAGCAGGCCTGCTTCCCTTTTGAGTGACATTTTCTATTATTATGCTCAATTGCTTACAAAAATAATTGGCCATAGACATTATCTGTCCTGACTATACCTGATAGACATTGCCCTTTAGTAACACAGTACTAATTCCTTGATGGCAGAAATGAGATTGACCTCACTGTGGTCTATGTTAAGGCTAAAGTTTGAGCCAGTCACAGACTTAGCCATTTTTGTCATAAGCAAACATTCTAATATCCCCAGCAGTGATCTTCTTTTTTTCTGAAATCCTACTGTATATTATCTCTGTTTTGTATCAGTTTATTCACAGACTTATTTATAGATAAATTTGCCTGTATATATCTATCTGTATATTTATATGACTCAAATCTTTATACATCAATAAATGGATGTTCTTTCCCAAGTGTCTACCTGAATATTTTTGTGTGCATCTTGTGTCTGTCACTTGATGCTCTTTCCATGATTAAGAAATGCCTGCAGAATTAATGTGCCATTTGGATGGATAAGATGTCGATTAAAATGCTCAAGATTCAGAGGTAGTGTGCAATCTTCCTGAGTTAGCAAATTATGCAGGTTCATTTTTGTTTTGTATTTTTTTTCATTGGCTAAATAATCTTCCCCTTTATTTAAATCCCAGTTGTAACAATTAGCTCAAATAATTGTCTCCATACCGTTCACATTGCACAGTGAGATATTTTTCAACTTTTACTCTGAATTATACCTCCACTGTGGCTCATATATTACCATAATGGATTTTGCTTGTGTTAAATAAGATGTTTTTTTTCCCCAAAAGGATAAAACATTTTTCACATAAAGTAAAGCTGGAAAATAGAAAAATGTACCGACATACTATTAAGCGTGATGTTTGCATAAATGCTTCTGCAAATGTAACAGCTAGTTGCAATGGCATCCGTGAGAGTGGTTGTGTAAGTAATTTAAGAATTTTTACAAAACTAAGATTGCCTGTATCCATAATCTAAATGTATCCCCATCCCCCAAAGGTAGGAGAAGTCCTGCTAGGCCACAGAGGAGGACTTTGGAGCCATTCCTGAAGATACTTGATAAACAGGGTCAGATGAAAGGGAAGGAGGTCCTCCCCAATCAGAGGACTTGGAAAGGGGCAGGGAAGAGATGCGGGAGGGAGGGTGGGATTGCGAAGCAATGAGGGACTGGGGTACAGCTGGGATACAGAGTTAATAAAATGTAACTAATAACAAAAAAATTAAATTTGAAAAAAGAGAATTTTTACAAAACTAAGATTGCCTGTATCCATAATCTAAATTTATCCAAAACTGTTTTGCATTTCGCTCCGTACACTTAATACTTGGAGAATGAAAAATATGTTGGTCTAAACAGTATGTAGGGTTGATCAAATTTTTGATGTTTTCAGCTTTGTAACTCGTTTGATGTTAACCTTTAATCTCATTATTTACTTGTTTTAGTAAATCATCTTCAAATTGAAAATTATTTTAGTTTTAATTTCAATTAAATATATTATCTTAGAAATACTTTATTTTCTAATCATTAACTTTAAATTAACTATTTAAAGCCTTCTTCAGTTCAATTTAACAGGTAAAATAATAATAAATAATATAGCTATAATTGCAATTATAAATTCTAAAACTTTTGCAGAGTAGAAGATCAAACCCTGAGCCCTAGTTTTTTATGCCAGAAGAATACCATTGATTTTTATAAATTTATTTCTTATGGATGATAGAAGATAAAATTATACATGTACGGTGTCTTAAGAATAAAGATGGGGGATCTGCAGATATGGGTCCGTGGTTAAGAATACTGGTTGCTCTTCCAGAGGACCCAGGTTCAATTCCCAAAACCTGCATGGCAGCTCACAACTTCTGTAACTTCCAGATCTAACAACCTCACACAGACACATATCTCAGGCAAAACTCTAACACACAGAAAATAAAAATGAAAAGATTATTAAAGAATAAAGCTTGAATAAAACCATTATGCATGACATAATAGAAAATATTGTTTACTGAAAGTTTTACACAAGAATACCAAGAATCAATCCTCCTCTCTAACTACCTATAAAGAGCAGAGAACAGTATACCCTCCACATACTAAAAGTTTATATATGTCCGTCTGATAATACAAATACTAACTCCACAGCATATTAATGTAAATCGTTTAGATTTATTTCTGAATACCTAAATGAACACAAGCCTAATTTATAGCAACAATTGTTTTCTCTTTAATGATAATAGAAGAAGTAAAAAGAATACAAAATTTGTTTTTCTTTTTAGCTTTCTTAAAATTACCACAGTCATACTTGATGTAAACTTGTTTTGCACGATAGAAACTAACCCATAATATTGCACAAATTCATGAGATAAACACCAATTTAAGATGTTAAATATAAACATAAAAAGGTTACTTTTTGCATAGTTAATATTATAAACGTTTCCCTATCTGACATTAAACTAAAGGAGATCAAGGGGATACAAATTGGAAAGGGAGAGGTCAAAGTGTCACTATTTGCAGATGATATGATAGTATACATGAACTACCCCAAAAATTCAACCAGAGAACTCCTTCAGCTGTTAAACAACTTCAGCAAAGTGGCAGGATACAAAAAACTCAAAAAAAAAAAAAAATGAGAAGCCCTTCTGTATACCAAAGACAAAAGGAACAAGAAAGAAATCAGGGAAACGACACCCTTCACAATAGCTACGGATAACATAAAGTACCTTGGGGTGACTCTAACCAAGCAAGTGAAAGACCTGTTTGAGAAAAACTTTTAAGTCTTTAAAGAAAGAAATTGAAGAAGATATGGAAAGATCTCCCATGCTCATGGATTGGTAGGATTAATATTGTGAAAATGGCCATCCTGCCAAAAACAACATACAGATTCAACGCAATTCCCATCAAAATTCCAACTCAATTCTTTACAGACCTTGAAAGAAAGATTCTCAGTTTCATATGGAGAAACAAAAAACCCAGAATCTCCAAAACGATCCTGTACAACAACAGATCATCTGGAGGTATCTCCATCCCCGATCTCAAGCTGTACTACAGAGAAATAGTAATAAAAGCTGCAAGGTATTGGCATAAAAACAGAAAGGAGGATCAATGGAACCAAATAGAAGAAATAAACCCACACATCTATGGATACTTGATTTTTGACATAGAAGCCAAAACCATTCAATGGAAAACAGACAGCATCTTCAACAAATGGTGCTGGTCCAACTGGATGTCTACATGCAGAAAAGGAAAATAGATCAATATTAATCACCCTGCACAAAAGTTAGTCCAAGTGAATCAAAGACCTCAACAAAAAACCAGATACTCTAAATTGGTTAGAAGGAAAAGTGGGGAAGAGCCTGAAACTCATTGGCACAGGAGACAACTTCCTGAACAGAACACCAACTTCACAGGCTCTAAGAGCAACAATCAATAAATGGGACATCATGAAACTGAAAAGCTTCTGTAAAGCAAAGAACACTGTCATCAAAACAAAACGACTGCCTACAGATTGGGAAAGAATCTTCACCAACCCTTTATCTGACAGAGGACTAATATCCGGTATATATAAAGAGCTAAAGAAGCTGAAAAGCAGAAAACCAAGTAATCCAATTAAAAAATAGGGAACAGAGCTAAACAGAATTTTTTTTAGAGGAATATCAAATGACAGAAAAACACTTAAAGAGATGCTCAACATCATTAGCCATTAGGGAAATGCAAATCAAAATGACCCTGAAATTTCACCTTACACCCATCAGAATGGCCAAGATGAACATCTCCAGTGAAAACACATGCTGGAGAGACTGTGGAGAAAGGGGAACCCTCCTCCATGGCTGGTGGGAATGTAAATTTGTACAGCCACTCTGGAAATCAATCTGGCACTTTCTCAGACAACTAGGAATGTACCACAACAGAGGAATGGATAGAGAAACTGTGGTATTTTTACACAATGTAAAACTACTCAGCAATAAAAAACGAGGAAATCATGAAATTTACAGGCAAATGGTGGGATGTGGAAAAGATCATTCTGAGTGAGGTATCCCAGAAGGAGAAAGACAAACATGGTATATACTTGCTTATATAGACCTATAAGACATGATAAGCATAATGAAATCTATACACCTAAAGAAGATATACAAGAAAGTGGACACTGGGTGAGATGATCAATCGTCACTTAGAAAAACAAATGGGAGGTGCATTGGACAGGAGAAAACAAGTAACAGCCCAAGAGCCTACCGTAGAGAGCCTTTGAAAGATTCAACCTAGCAGTGTATCAAAGCAGATTCTAAGACTCATAACCAAACCTTTGGCAGAGTGCAAGGAATCATATGAAAGAAGGGGAGTTAGTATGACATGGAAAGGATAGGAGCTCCACAAGGACCAAATATATCTGGGCACAGGGTCTTTTCTGAGACTGACACACCACCAAGGACCATGTATGAATATAACCTAGAACCTCTGCTGGGATGTAGCCAGTGGTAGCTCAGTAACCAATTGGTTTCTCATAGTAAGGAGGATGGACTGGGGCTATCTCTGACAGGAACTCAATGGCAGGCTCTTTGACTTCCCCACCCCCGCCCCAAGAGAGGAGTAGTCCTGCTAGGCCACAGAGGAGGACTTTGCAGCCAGTCCTGAAGATACATAATAAAACAGGGTTAGATGAAAGGGGAGGAGGTTCTCCCCTATCAGTGGACTTGGAAAGGGGCAGGGAGGAGATGAGGTAGGGAGGGTGGGATTGGGAGAGAATGAAGGAGGGGGAAACACCTGGGATACAGAGTTAATAAAATGTAACTAATAATACAAATTATTAGTGGGAAGCATGCTAGAGGGCAAATCTGTTCACTTTCAATAAACGGGCTACAGTTCTTACCACAGAGGTTAGCTGGAGAATAAGAGATGGGGAGAGATGAAAGGAACAGTAGTAAGGGGAAACAGAGAGTTGTGGATAGATGGAGGCAGGGGGACTGGAACAGGATGATAGGGATGCGGATAGGGAGCGTAAAAGGAGGTATGGAGCGAATACAGGAAGGGACAGTTAAATAAAGATCAAATTGAGAATTTGTATACAATTTGTATATGGTAAAGTTTCTTAAAACATATATATGTACATAAATATATACATATATATATATGAAAAAATATAAATAGAACCACCAAATAACAAGGGAGGCAAAGTCCCAACTAGTCGTCTCTTGCCACCAAATGAAACCTCCAGTCCTGAGAAGAAGTTACTATTCTAATCCTATCAAGTTGTTGGCCAAAATATCCCCAGGCAACTCCCTTAAAGAAACCAGGCTATTGTCAAAAATATTGATTGCTATCCAAAAAACTGTTAGTGAGGCATTATTTCTGCAGAAAATATCTACATAGTTTTGTGAACACAGAAAAGTCAAGCTTTCCTACCTAGAGGCTTCACCCTTACTGGCTACTGTCCATATTACTTTAAGGTACTCTGCATGCTTCCAAAGTAAAAACAGTAAACACACACCCAGATGCAAATCTATAGATCTACAATGGTGACCTGCCTTCAGGATACTCTGGTGCAATGGTGGCACCAAAGTTATAGAAGTAACTAACCACTATCTCATTGGATTTAAGGCCCACTATGTGAGATTGAACCTATGCCGGCCATTGCTTAAATAGGTTGCCTTGTACATGAGAATAAAAAAGGCTATGGACCTAGGAAAAAAATTACTGCTACAGGAATGTAGCAATAAAAGAGATTACTAATGACATTCTTCTACTCAAAAATCAGTGCCTTGCTAACCCATCATCAAAGAAGTTTCCTCCTGCATTAGATGGGAATAAACGCAGATGTACACAGCTGGAGAGTATGAAGACAGTGAGAGATCTGAGAACTCTCAGCCTGAAATGAGAGGTTCCCATCAAGTCCCCCCCTTGTAACTCAGGCAACCCCGAGGAAGAGGAAGCAAAAGTAATATGAAAGCCAAAGGCAATGGAGTAATCAAGAACATCAAGTAAACAAAGCCTTCTAAACAAAGGACTATGAAAGCTCATATGATCTCACAGAGATTGACAGTCTGGACAGGGCCAGCACAGGTCTAAAACATTTAAGGTCCCGGTGCTAAGAGGAGAAGTAGACCCCCATTCCCAAACCTGAAGCTCTCCCTAATTAATTAAATACTTGTAAGGTAAATGCATAAATGCATAAATAAATAAAATAAATAAAAATAGTTTTCTTTAAAGGAATTTCAATGGGTATACAAACCATGCTTAAGGAGAATCTTCATAGTCAGCATACATGGTCAACAAAAAGTAAACTCAATGTTATTTCTGTTGTTTTTTTATTCATAATGCTTTGTCTCAGCATTTTCTTTCTTTTCTCTTCTTTTTATTTCTTTCTCCTCTTTTTTATTCTGGAAAGAATAACCTTTATTTAGGATGTCACATTTTGAGTCTTTAATCATCAAATTATGTACAATATGAAAAAATTTCTTCTGTGAAAACTATTTTTTGGTTTTCTATATTCTTTCATTGTTATGCCAAATTAAATTAAGTAGTACAAATTAAACAAAGAAAGATAGAATACTATGAAAACAGAAAAAGAGTAAGAACAAAGCACTAGTGTCTTTGTCATTAAGATATCTTAAGCATGTATAAATTAAAAGTGAATAACAAATTCAGAACAGGCTAAGGTGTGTATGCTTCTATACATGGCCTCTTTAAAAAGTCCTGACAACCACCACTTACCCAAAGGTTTTATATGTTAGCAAATTCATTGAGGGTCTTTTTGTTTTGTTTTGTTTTTTGAGACAGGATTTCTTTGGGTAGACTTGGCTGTCTGGGACTTACTTTGTGGGACAGGCTGCCCCTGAAATCACAGAGATCCTCTTGCTTCTGCCTCCCAAGCACTGGGATTATAGGAATGTACCACTGTACCTCTCTTCCTTCCTCTTCTTATCCTCCTTCTTCTTCTTTTTCTTCTTCTTCTTTAATTTAACTCTACCAGTCTTTCACTTTTATATTATGTTTTATGGTCTTATTTTTTTTCTTTATTTTAATTTTTTTTATTATTAATTACAGTTTATTTGTCTTGTATCCCAGCTGTAGTTCCCTCCTTCTTTCCCTTCCAATCCCATCCTCTCTCCCTCGTCTCCTCCCTGGCCCTCTCTAAGTCCACTGATAGGGGAGGTCCTCCTCCCCTTCCGTCCGACCCTAGTTTATCAGGTATCATCAGGACAAGCTATAATGTCCTCTTCTGTGGCCTAACAAGGTTGCTCAGCCCTCAGGGGGGTGGGGTTGGTCAAAGAGCCAGCCACTGAGTTCAGGTTAGAGACAGTCCCTGTTCCCCTTACTAGGGAAAACTAATTGGTTACTGAGCTGCCATGGGCTACTCTGAGCAGGGGTTCTAGGTTATATCCATGCATTGTCCTTGGTGGGAGAATCATTCTCAGAACAGACCCCTGTGCCAAGCTATATTTGGTTCTTGTGGAGCTCCTGTCCTGTCTGGGTCATACTAACTATCCCCTCCTTCATATGATTCTCTCCACTCTGCTCAAGGTTTGGTATTTTTTATGGGTTTTTGATCTGTCAAACTGTGTCTGTGCGTCTATATTTGTTTCTTGTTCTTTGTCTCTTTATTTTCTATTAGATTTTTTTTATGGGGAAGAGGAAAGAATCTGTAAGAAAAGAGTAGAAATTGAAAACAAAGTATATTGAATAAAAAAATCTATTTTCAGTAAAAATAAAGACAGAGAGAATAAGAAAAAGGTGGGTTAATTATTACATTAAATGTCACATTTATAATGAATAAAAGACTTCCTGCAAGTATGCACATTTAAATTTCTCACATATATCCAATGATGTAATGCATGAAGCCAGTTCTTTAACACATAAGCCAGTGCAGTACAATACAAAGCCACATTTCACAACTCTTTACTTTGTTCATATCCTAGACAACAGTCTAACATGTGAAGGAAAAGAATAAAATGGTTCAAGACCTGAAAATGGAAATAAAAGTAAAAAGACTGGAAAAATTCTGAAGATATAGAACTTAGTGAGGAGAACAGCAACTACAGATGCAAGCATCAGCAACAGAATAGAAGAGGTGGAAGAGACAATCGCGTATATGATTGAAAAAAAAATGATACAATGGTCAAAAGAAACATTATGTGTAAAATGTTTCTGACACAATAAATTCATGAAATCTGAGACACTATGGATAGATCAAACCTAAGAATAATATGAATAGGAGAAGACTCACAGCGCCAAGGCCCAGAAAATATTTTTAACAAAAATCATAGAAAAAAATTAGCGCAACCAAAAGAAAGAGATATCTATAAACAAACAAAAAGCTTATAGAACAAATAGATTAGAGCAGATAAGAAAATTCTCCTGCCACATAATAAACAACACCCTAATGTACAGAACAAGGAAACAACACTCTAAATGTACATCAAGGGAAAAAGGCCAAGTAATATATGCAGGCAGACCTATTAGAATTACACCCAACTTCTTATCATCAGAGACTCTAAAATTCAGAAGGGCCTGGGCAGATACATTGAAGATTCAATGATACCACAGATGTTAGCCCAGATTACTATATCCAGAAAAACTTTTAGTTACCACACTTGGAGAAAGCATGATATTCCACATCAAAACCCAATTTAAGTAATATTAATCCACAAATCTAGCTCTACATAAGATACTGGAAACAAACAAACAAACAAAAAAACTCCAACCTGAGGGGGTTTAAATCCACCAAGAAAATATGGGAAATAAATAACCCCACAATAGGAAAACCAAAAGAAGGAAAACACACACACACACACACACACACACACACACACACAAACCACCAACATCAAAATAACAGGGATTAACACTTATTAGCCATTAATATCTCTCAACACCAATAGACTCAATTCCCTAATGCAAAGGCACAAGCTACCAGAATGGACTTGAAAAGAAGATCCACCATTCCACTGCCTATAACAAAATAACAAACACACCTAAGCAACAAAGATATTCACTACCTCAGAGTAAAAGTCTGGAAAAAGTTTTTCCAAGCAAATGGACCTAAGAAGCAAGCTTAAATAGCTGATCTAATATCTAATAAAATAGACTTTTGACCAAATTAATCAAAAGAGATGGGGAAAGACACTTCAAACTTAGCAAAGGACAAATCACCAAGATGACATCTCAGTTCTGAACACCTATGCCCCAAATGCAAAGGCATCAACACTTGTAATTGTAGAGGAATTTTAATACAACACCATGGCCACTCTGGCAAGGAATCACATCCAAAGACTTAGGTCTGGTCACATGGGTTGGTTTCCTAGCTACTGTAGGGGCAGGGAAAAGATTGTGTTAAGCTAGTTTCTGTTCCCAGGTGGCTGGACATAGCTCCATTTGGCTGGCCTTAGTTCAAGCTTTTAAATTTTAAAATAATAGCCACTGATTTTTAATCCTTCGGTCTCTCAGGTGTTTTCAAAATTCTAACTACAATTTAGAAATTCCATGATAGATATTCCTGTTAAGATTAGTTTTAAATAGTATGCTTCCATTTGGGTCAATGACTCATTCATTTATTTTCTAAAGAATATTTTATGTATTCTGATCATGCTTCAATTTATTATTTAGTTAGGATATGTAGTTTGATTTCTTTTGTGTTGCAAAGTTCAAAGTGTGTCAACATTTTTGCTCTCATATATGAACAATATACACTTTTCTGTAAAATATATTCAAAGAACAGAATTTTCTATTAATGACCAAATTGAACAAGAATATTTAATGTCATGGGCTGTCTTTGACATAAAATCAGTGGCTGGCTCTTTGATCACCTCCCCCTGAGGCGGGGGGGGGGGGCAGCCTTACTAGGCCACAGAGGAAGATAATGCAGCCACTCCAGATAAGACCTGATAGGTTAGGATCAGAGGGAAGGGGAGGAAGACCTCCCCTATCAGTGGAGTTGGGGAGGAGCATGGGAGTTGATGAGAGAGGGAGGGTGGAATTGGGAGGGGATGAGGGTGGGGGCTACAGCTGGGATACAAAGTGAATAAATAGTAATTAATTAAAATAAATAAATAAAATTCAAAAAGAAAAAAGACTATTTAATGTTAATAATAATAAAAATATTAGTCAATCCTGCTTAATTACCATGCTATTGGTGCGGTAATTTAAAAGAAAAATCAATTCTGTTTGTAGAGAAATGAAAATTTAATATGTGTTGATATTTTCACATAAGGTGGAAACAAAATCTCTCATGAGGTTTAATACTCATAACCTGGCCTCTATATTGGCTTGCAGGTAGTGATTCAAATCTTGGGAATTTATTTTGAAGTAATCCAGGGTAAGTACCTGCAGGCCTTAGGCAGAAACAAACACAAGCACTCTCTAGAGCATTGCATTTTGCAGCCAGGCCTTACAAAATGCCATACATAATGTACCAGAAGAAATAAATAAAACCACAGTGAACACTAATACCAAGACAAAAAAAAAGCTATTAGGGGAAGACTTTAGGGAAAAAAGGACAGATATTATCCTGAATCACAGTGTAGATACTATATTATTCTCATAAAACAAACAACATGCAACAGATTTACATATTTAAGTTAACTAAATATGTAAATATGAATACTTAATTACGTGTGTTTATGAATGATATAAGGAAATATATAAAGGAGTCAATAAATGTATAAACTGGATTATGAAGATGAAGGGATCTTTTAAATTATTTTTTACTTTTCTATTTTTCTTTTCCTGAAGATGTTTTTCATACAATTTATTTCAGACAATGTATTCTGACTATGTACCCTGTTCCTCCCAGTTCATTCTCACAGATCATCTTAGAGGGATATACAACTTTTCTGTCTCTTGTTAGAAAACAAAAAGGCATTTAATGGATAATAAGTTAAAATAAAATATAAAATGATAAAACAAGCACAAATAAATCAGAATATGAGAAAACAAAAAGAAGAAAAAAAAAAACCGTAAAGAACAGATATACACTCAAAGACACACTTGTTCACCCATTTGGGAATCCCATAATAATACAAAACAAAATACCTTCTACAAACAAGAAGGGAAATAAATAAACAAAAAAATAAAAAACAAAAAAATAGAGTGGAAAAAACTTTGATATATTAAGAGGCAGGGAACCTCTAACGATGGCATTGAGTCGTTTTTCTGTTGGTCATGTACTGCTGAGGGCGTGCTCTATCTTTAAGAGTAATTTGTTTCCAAATTTAGGCTTCCTTGGAGAAAACTAATTATTTTCTCCTAGGTCACTGAGCTATCTAGTCCCAGGTTCTTGGTCACCAAGGCAACACTGACTATGAGTTCCATCACATGGAGTGGAACCTAAATAAATTCAGATAGTGGTTGGCTAGTCCAAGATGCTCAGTGCCACCATTTTACTAGCTTAACTTGCAGGCAGAACAATACTTTGTATCAAAGGGTCTCTAGTCCTTAACTCTTTGCCTAACCACAGAGGCTCTGCTGCTTACCTTTGACTTAACAGCTAATATCCACATATTAATAAACACATCCCATATTTGTCATTCTGGGTCTGGCTTACCTCACTCGGGATGATCTCTTTCCTAATTGTATAATTTACCTACAGATTTCATATTTTAGTAGCTTAATAATAGTTCATTGTATACAGCATTTCCTTTATCCAATTCATCTATTGATGGACATCTAGGTTGTTTACAATTTCTGGCTAATATGAATAGAGCAACAGTGAACATGGCTGAACACATGTACTTGTAGTAAGGTGAAGCCACTTTTGGGCATAGCACAAGGGTAGTATAAGTTGAGATAGATCAAGTCCCACCATCCTGAGGAACTACCAAACTGATTTCTCTCTGTAGGTTTCCACTCCACCAACAAAGGATGAGTGTCCCACTTAATCCAAAGACTTTTATTTGAGCTTTTATTTGTTCTATTAATTTTGACCATTCTTACCAGTGAAAGAAGAAATCTCAAGGTAATTTGTTTTGCATTTCCCTGATGGGTAATGATGTTGAACACTTAAGTGCTTCTTATCCATTTTAGTTTACTCTCTTGAGAATTATCTGTTTAGATATGTACTCCATCTTGTAATTGGGTTATTTGTTGTCTTCATATCTAGTTTTTATATTATTTATATATTTTACATATGAATCCTTTATCAGATATGTATTGGTAAAAATCTTTCCCTATTCTGTAGCCTGCAGTTTTGTTTAAGAGATGCTGTCTTTTGTCATTAGAAAGTTTTTCAATTTCATAAGGACCCATTTATTATTGGTTGATCCTAGCCCCTTGGCTAAGATTTTTTTTGAAAACTCTTTTCCTGAGCTAATGAGTTCAAAGTGATGCCCCACGTTCTCTTCTGTAAGATTCAGTGTATCTGGTCTTCTGTTGAGGTCTTTGATCCATTTGGAGTTGACATTTGTGCAGGATAATAAGTTTGGAACTATTTGAATTCTTCTACATGCAGGCAACTAGTTTGACCAGCACCATCTGTTGAATTTGTTTTTTGATATTTTCTTCATAGTGTATTGTTGGCTTCTTTAAAAAAAAAAAATCAGGAGTGCATGGGCATGTTGAATTATGCCGAGGCAGATTAAAGAATCTTAAAAATGTAATCATAGAATTAAAAAGGATACTAACATATGAATGGTTAAAAGCAGTGTAGTACCTGAGGATAAAGAACATGCACTAAAGGGTTCGCTGAAGTATGTAATAAAGAGATATCAGGATAACTAGAATCATAATGGCTGAGAATATTCTCAAACTTAAAAAGATATAATTATCAGGCTCAGTAAACTTACTCATGACTAAACAGTATTTATTAAGAAAAGATATAACAATTGAGACTTCTCAGAGTAAATCTTTACAAAATGTCAAATCAAGAAAATGCTTTATGGTCTGTGAATCACTGAAGAAAGACCCCACACTCAGAGGGTATGCAAACCGAAGAGCATTAATTCTGCAGAGAATTCTAACAAGCTGGGAGTACTACCTTCACAAAATTTCAGAGAGCCAGTGGGGAGCTCAAAGGCCCCCTTTAAAGCCAGAAAGGGGAGTTTCTGTTGTGGCTATATAACCATAATTGGGACTAGATGATGCCCATGGGGGCTTTGTGACTCTGATTGGGACTGGCTGGCTCTTTGGCATTAAATCCTCTCAATATTTTGAAATAATTAAATTTGATCAAATAAATGGGATATACAAGAACCATGATTGACTTCCCCAATAAGCAGAACAGGTAGAGCTGAGAGATCATGGAAACAGGGTCATTTCATGTGTGGCAAGTTGTCAAATAAATATCACACAATAGTAAAGGTGAAATCAATACATGTTAGAGTGAAACAAAGGAATGTTGCTGCTGTCACTGGTGGTTTGTATACATGTGTGCATATGTCATGTTTTTTCTGTTATGCTAAAGGCAAAGCAGAGGAGCTAGAGTTGTGCTAAGAACTGAAGTAGGTTTCAATGGAGAGGCTACAGAGTTCAATCAGGTTAAGCAGTTACATTTTATTGCTGTGAAGTGACACAGTGGCCAAGGAGACTCCTATTAGAGAAAACTTTAAACTAAGAGTCGCTTACTTTCAGAGGTTTAATTCATTGTCATCATGGCAGAAGTACGGTAGCATTCAGGCAGGTTTTGAATCAGTAGCTGAGAGCTACATTATCATTGGAATTGCATAATGTGAACGTTTGAAATGTCAAAGTCCATTCCAAGTTGCAGAGTTCCTCTAAAAAAAAAGAACATATTCTAATTGTATCAGAGAGTTCAACTTCTTATCAGAAAGTTCCATATATTTGTGTGACCAAGCATACAAATATATGAGCCTATAGGGGCCAACTGATTCATACCACCATATTGGCTAACATTGGGCACAAATAATCTGTCTTCTTTTTTTAATTAAATTTTTATATTTTATATTAATTACAGTTTATTCAGTTTGTATCCCAGCTGTAGCCCCCTCCCTCATTCCCTTCCAATCCCACCCTCTCATTCCCCTCTCCAAGCCCACAGACAGGGGAGATCCTCCTCCCCTTCCTTCTTACCCTAGCCTATCAGGTCTCATCAGGACTGGTTGCATTGTCTTCCTCTGTGGCCCAGCAAGGCTGCTCCCCACTCATGGGTTGGTGATCAAAGAGTCAGCCACTAGTTCATGTCAGAGACAGTCCCTGTTCGCCTTACTACGTAAACCCACTTGGATACTGAGCTACCGTGGGCTACATCTGAACAGGGGTTCTAGGTTATATCCATGAATGGTCCTTGGTTGGAGTATCAGTCTCAGAAAAGACCCCTGTGCCCTGATATTTTGGTTCTGTTGCTCTCCTTGTGAAGCTCCTGTTCCTTCCAAGTCTCACTATCTCCCGCTTCTTTCATATGATTCCCTGCACTCTGCCCAAAGTTTGGTTAAGAGTATCAGCATCTTCTTTGATACACTGCTGGGTAGAGTCTTTCAGAGGCCCTCTGGTAGGCTCCCATCCTGTTTCCTGTTTTCTCCTTCTTCCAATGTCCATCTCATTTGTCTTTCTCAGTGAGGATTGATCATCTTATCCAGGGACTTCCTTCTTGCTTAACTTCTTTAGATGTACAGATTTTAGTATGTTTATCCTATATTATATGTCTAGTATCCACTTATAAGTGAGTATATACCGTGTGTATCTTTCTGCTTCTGGGACACCTTACTCAGGATGATCTTTTCTAGATTCCACCAAACTATCTTTTTGAGAATAAGACTGTAAAAGTATCTTTTATTCACCCGATGCAATAGTCATCTCGGAGGCTTACTGCTGAATAAAATCACCTTTTCTAGCTCTTTCTAAATTCTGTCTGGCTTGATCAACTCAGCTGTTCTGGCTCAAACTCTTCCCTAAGCTGACTTATTCAAATTGGATTCTCTCTGCTTCTGACTGAATTGTTCTGCCTGGCGTCTAACTCCAGCAATTTGTTCAATCTTCTGGCTCCTGCTCATTCTCTAGCTAGTCCATCTTTACCTGTGCCTACTTTGTTCTCTCTACAATCTATCTCTGTAAAACTCTTTTTATAAAACTGCTTCCTCCTTCCTCTCACTGAACTGTTTTCTTATGTTTTTCTCATTTATGTTGAGTGCATCCTATCTCTGACTCATTCTTTCAGATCTTCACTTTTTCTGCCCCTCAATTAGACATCACTTTCAAACATGATTGCTTCCTTCTATAAAGTAATCTTACCTACATTGTTTGGGATTAATGGTGTGTACTAAGGGCATGTCTATATTAAAGCCAAAAGGATTAAAGGTGTGCTGGATAAAAATTATTCTACACAGGATGATATCATATTTGAGGATGTGTTAACTTGTTTTATTGGATTGCTTAACCAAAGTAAAACAAAATAGATGGTTCTTATCATATTTTTACTTATATCTTATAACAAAGAATTTATAGATTTCTATACTGATTATGTATGTAAATGCCAACATTGGCCTGCAGTTGTGATAGAGCATGTCTGAATTATAGAGAAGGGCCGTACACTTTATACATCTGCATTGCAACACTGCTATGCTCAGTTCTGCCCTCTTTCACCAGTCCCTTTAATTTTTTTAAAAGTAGAAAACCTGAATATAAATTTGTTATTAGAATAGATAAATTATTCAAGCGTGGTAGTTCCTCAACTTAATGTTTCAAAAGTCCAGAATAATGAGTCTGTCATATCCTATGCTTTCAGCTGAATCTGTCCTAATCATATTCTATTATATCTCACATCTACTCCTGTCACTCTTCCTTTTAGTTTCATCAGCCATTCCCTCTATGTGTTATTATTTTTCATTCCTGTGTTTCTCTTTGAACGTTAAATATTTTGCCACCTTGGTTATCCACTAAGATTTTACTGTTCTTTTATCTGAAGATCCCTCACTCATGCATGGTCAAAATGCATATCGCCAACAGCTCTACTATACAACATTGATGCAGAATGCCAGCCCAGAATATAAATAAGTGTTTGTCCTTGATTTGATATTCTTTGCTGCATGTTTCTTGGCTTCTAGTTTCCTTTCAATATCTGACAACTCGATTGGACCTACATGTTGGCCACAGCTAAATACTTATTCATGATTCTTCAAAGCCACATTCTAATTAAAAAAAAAAAAAACACACAGAAAATCCTGCAGAGTTAAGGCCATCTCCATCATTATTAGCTTCATCTGCACAACCATCTCCACCCATTAATTAGAACTTTTCTAATCTTCCTGTCTTTATTTTTAAATTTAATACAGTATATTTTGAGCATATATTTTCTCTTCTCCTGCCACTGTCTAGTCCCCCATCACATTCTTTACCTCCATGTTCTTCCTCTCTCTTCAAAACAACTAAAATAAACTAAATTTAAACAAAAAAATATACACACATACATAAAACAAACAAACAAGTAAAGCATGGAGCCTCCTTTGTGTGGATGAACTACTCTTACACACGAGACCTAACTTGGAGTAGGGTTGATCTACTCAGTTTCACTCAGCTGATGAACACTGCTTTTCCCTCTCCCAGAAGCTATCAATTGCAAATAGATTCTTAATTTAGGGGTAGGACTTCCTGCCTAGGACTTCCTCTTCCTGCTCGGATTTTTACTGACTTGAAAACTTTGTGGTCTTAAAGAATAGGAAATGGGTTTTAAAATCAGTTGTTGGCTAGATTTTTTCTTTTTTTGATACCTTCAGGGCAGAATTTGTTGCACACCTTCCTGTCAGCTCTGAGTATTACAAGTTGTTGTTGGCACTTCCTGGCTTGCGGACATACCGTTCTGTCATCTACTCTTTATATACAGAAGTCTCATATGGATTGTTTCCTTATGTTTTCTTCAGTGAAGACATAGATTATATTGGAAGCAAACTTCACCCCACTCAGTATGAACACAGGAATAGAAAATGTCTGCAAACGTAAACATATGAGGTGACAATCATAGGACTGAAATTAAAAATCGGAAATTTTGTGGGAGATGAAATAGATTCTAAAATCTAATATTTGGAAAGAAAGGGGCAAATGATTTTTATATAACTCTTAACTTTGCTTACTATTTTGAGGATAACAAAATTAGTAACTGTAAATTTTTTAAGGATAAATAAGCATGATGAAAATGGTATTTTTATATGCCTAGATTCTTAAAAAGAAAAGGATTTGGGGAGGCATGTTTATGCTTTATTAAGAAAAGATGAGTTCTTTCAAGTTCTTAAGTATAAAACAATTCATTAAAATCTGGATTTAAAAACATTCCGATGTGGGAATATTTTCTACATATTTTTTCTTTTTTTTATTAATTACACTTTATTCTCTTTGTACCCCCCATAAGCCCCTCCCTCCTCCTCTTCCCATCCCACCTTCCCTCACCCTTTTTCATGCATGCCCCTCCCCAAGTCCACCTATAGGTGAGGTCCTCCTCTCCTTCTTTCTGATCTTAGCCACATCAGGAGTGGTTGCATTGTCATATTCTGTGGCCTGGTAAGGCTGCTCTCCACTCAGGGAGTGGTGATCAAAGAGCAGACCAATCAGATTATGTCAGATTATGTTTTCCTATTGCTAGGTAACCCACTTGGACACTAAACTGCCATAGGCTACATATGTGCAGGGGTTCTAGGTTATCTCCATGCATGGTACTTGGTTGGAGTATGAGTCTCTGGGAAGACCCCTGTGTTCAAATTTCTGGTTCTGTTGCTCTCCTGTGGAGTTCCTGTCCTCTCCAGATCTTATTATTTCCCACTTCTTACATAAGATTCCATGCACACTGCCCAACAGTTGGCCATAAGTATCAGCATCTGCTTTGATAGTCTGCAGGGAAGAGCCTTTCAGAGGCCCTCTGTGGGAGGTTTCTAGCATGTTTCCTGTTTTCTTCTTATTCTGATATCCTTGCTCTTTGTCTTTTGGGATGGGGACTGAGCATTTTAGTCAGCGTCCTCTCTCTTGATTACTTTCTTTAGATGTACATATTGTAGTAGGTTTATCCTATATTACATGTCTATATGAGTGAGTATATACCGTGTGTGTCTTTCTGCTTCTGGGACAGCTCACTCAGGATGATCCTTTCCAGGTCCCACCATTTACCTGCAAATTTCATGATTTCCTTATTTTTCATGGCTGAGTAATATTCCATTGAGTAGATTTACCACAATTTCTGCATCCATTCTTCAGTTGAGGGGCATCTGGGTTGTTTCCAGCTTCTGGCTATTACAAATAAAGCTGCTACAAACATGGTTGAGCAAATGTCTTTATTGTGTACTTGAGCCTCTTTTGGATATATGCCTAGGAGTGGTATGGCTGGATCTTGAGGAAGCACTATTCCTAGTTGTCTGAGAAAGTTCCAAATTGATTTCCAGAGTGGTTGTACAAGTTTACATTCCCACCAGCAGTGGAGAAGGGTTCCCCTTTCTCCACAACCTCTCCAGCATGTGTTGTCTCTTGAGTTTTTCATCTTGGCCATTCTGATGGGTGTAAGGTGAAATCTCAGGGTCATTTTGATTTGCATTTCCCTAATGGCTACTGACTTTGAGCATTTCTTTAGTGTTTCTCTGCCATTCTATATTCCTCTACAGAGAATTCTCTGTTTAGCTCTGTTCCCCATTTTTTAATTGGATTACTTGATTTGTTGCTTTTCAGCTTCTTTAGTTCTTTGTATATACTGGATATCAGTCCTCTGTCAGATAAAGGGTTGGTGAATATTCTTTCCCAATCTGTAGGCAGTCATTTTGTTTTGATGACGGTGTCCTTTGCTTTACAGAAGCTTTTCAGTTTCATGAGATCCCATTTATTGATTGTTGCTCTTAGAGCCTGTGCTGTTGGTGTTCTGTTCAGGAAGTTTTCTCCTGTACCAATGACTTCTAGTGTATTCCCCACTTTTTCTTCTAACCGATTTAATGTGTCTGGTTTTATGTTGAGATCTTTGATCCACTTGGACTTTAGTTTTGTGCAGGGTAATAAGTATGGATTTATTTGCATTTTTCTACATATAGACATCCAGTTAGACCAGCATTTAATTTAGAAATCTATGTATATGTATTTGGAGGACCACTTCAATATTTTCTTAGAGGGTGTCATTTTTATTCCCCTGGGGAACACTTGGATCATAAAGCTCTACATATGATTTCAGTAAAATAACAAATAGAAACTAATTTTTGACACTCAAATATTTGACACAACATAGCTAAATATTAAGTCTGAGATCTACTAAATATGTTCTAACTAGATTATTAACTGTATTTATTTGTTATTTACCTATTGGTAGGAGAATTTTTGAACGTGCCTTCATCCATGTTCTTATTTAATGCTTTTACATGACAATCCCTGTGTCTCTGGTTCAATAGGTTAGTCCTCTAACAGGAGTTGTCTGACAGGTCACCATTGCCCGTACCTGATATTTTATTTTGGGACATCACAGAGGGTATGTGATAGAAGGCCACATTCTACAAAGTATATATGCTACATTTCACATTCAATAGTTTTCATATGACTAAGCCAGAAATGTTTAAATCTTCTGAACAGAGCAATTTTCTTCAATGTATTCATATGACCTCATGTACATGAATAAGTTGATTTTGTCATATATTATTTGTAGTTTGTCTCATGCTTCTTGTCAGAAATGACAATTTGTGTTTCGGAATTAGGTCAGAGAACCGGAGAAGCTGGGACAAGGCAGGTCTTTCTCCATTGGCAATTAAAGCTGCTGGGTGCTTTGAATGCCTGTGGATACAGAAACCTAGTGTAATTTCAGGACCATTTGTAGAACTGCACATCCTCTGAGACATTCTGACCTGCAGCAATGAACTCCTAGGCTGTACTCGAACTGTCTGAATCAGTTACTGAGAAAGGGAATATGTGATTGCACAGGTGAGTTCACCAACATGAATACCTCATACCTACATTGTCTATGTTTGCTTCTTATTGCATATTCTAATCATAATCTGATATGGGAATTTTTCATTATAAAGAATTACTAAAAGAATTTTTAATATTTCCAAGAGCAAAAAAAAAAAAAAGAGTTGTGTTTGTTTCTTTTGTTATTTTTTGGATGGGTTAATTAAACAAAAGAAACTATATGATAGTCACTTATGAAATTCAGGAATGTATATGAGTCATTTGTTCTCGATTTTCCTCTTCTTAATACAGGAAGCTGACCTCCCAAACAAAGAGGGGATTGTTACCTATTAAATTGTATTGCAGATTCTTGGAATATTAACATGTACATATTTGCATGATAGAGTATATGAGTGAAAGAGCAAATTGAGCCATTCATTCATAAGGCAGAGTATACCTTGTGAAATATGGAATCTAAAGATAAATATGATAAATAATGTTTCTGGTTTATACGATTAGGGAAAAAAGCGTTGGCATGGAAGCAAGTGGCAAGGGAGTGGGTTAGAGTCGGTGGCTAAGAAATATCTCAATGAGACTGAAGGAATCATGAGCAGCAATAGACAGAAGAACTAAGATAGAGCAGAAAGGAAAGAAATAATATGCACCCTTTGTAATTAAAGTGAGAAAAAGAGAGAAGGAGAGGGGGAGGAGAAATGGGGTAGCAAGGGCAATCAACAGAAGAGAGACTTATAAAGCTAGAAGACAATGTGGAGAACTTCTGGCAGACCTTCCTCAGTTGGAATACAGATTTTAGGTTTGTTCTAAACATGGTAGAAATCATGTGAAAAACAAAGGTTAAGCAGGGGAGTCTTATCTTCTGAATTTTTGAATTTTACAAAGATCTAGAATTATCCATGAAAAAAAAAGGACTTGTTCTGCAGAAAATAAAATGGAGGTTAGTTGTAGTGAAAATGTTACTGCCAGTAGCAGGGTAACCCGGGGTTCTGTCTCAGTAATTCTGTGAAAATGATCCCATATATTGCCATAATAATCCTAGGCAAGGGGTTGATTGAGAAAGAACTGCAAATTCTGTTTAAAAAGGGGGAAAAAACAAACAAACAGATAATCTGGATCTATTTAAAAATGTTTAAAGGAAAAATTTGTAAATAGATGTATGGAGGTAAAAAAGGGATATAGTCTTCATATTCACGTATAACATAGCTTCTGGAAAATAGGTGTTATAGTGAAACGCTCAAATTAAGCAAAGTTTGGGTGTATTTACTTCTTGTAACCTTATCAGTCCATTTTCTTATTAATACCATGTATATACATATACATATATATGATAAAATGAAAAGGAAAACAAGTGTGAACATTTTTCTAATGAGGAATAGCATCTAATGCTAAACTCTACCCATAACACATGCTTAATAAAATTGTTTTAAATCAAGTCATTGAGTCACAATTGGCTGCTGAGAAAATGGAACCTTTAGAAATCCTCTCACGTTACACATCTATTAGTGGTGTTTTTACTATATATTTTTTATGTTTTATTTTATTTATATTAATTATATTTTATTCACTTTGTAGTCCAGCTGTAGCCCCTCCCCCATTCCCTACCAATCCCGACCTCCCTCCCTCATAAAGTACATAAAGTACATTTTCTTTCTTTTTTCTTTTTTTTCTTTTTCTTTTTTTTTTTTTTTTTACAATTAAGACTCATTAAAACAAACTAAATGCTTTATTATAGATGGGAACATATTTTTTTATTAATTACAATTTATTCATTTTGTATGCTGGCTATAGCTTCCTCCCTTGTGACTTCCCAATCCCACCCTTCCTCCCTCTTCTCCTCCCATACCCCTCCCAAAATCCAATGATAGGGGTGGTCCTTCTCTCCTTCCATCTGACTCTAGCCTATCAAGTCTCATCAGGGATAAGGAGATGATCAAAGAGCCAGCCACTAAGTTCATGTCAGAGACAGTCCCTGTTCCCCTTACTAGGGAACCCACTTAAACACTGAGCTGCCAAACAAACAAACAAACAAACAAAAACACTAAATCTGTTAGAAGAAAAAGTGGGTAAAAAGCCTTCAACTCATTGGCACAGGAGACAATTACTGAACAGAACACCAACAGCACCGTCTCTAAAATCAACAATCAATAAATGGGACCTCCTGAAACTGAAAAGCTTTTGTATGCAAAGTACACTGCCATAAGAACAAAATGACAGCCTACAGAATGGAAAAGGACCTTCACCAACCCTATATCTGACAGAGGTTTAATATTCAGTATATATAAAGAACTCAAGAAGTTAAGCAGCAACAAATCAAGCAATCCTATTAAAAAGTGGGATACAAAGCTAAACAGAGAATTCTCAACAGAGGAATATCGAATGGCCGAGAAACACTTAAAGAAATGCTGAATGTCCTTAGTCATTAGGGAAATGCAAATCAGAATAACCCTGAAATTTCACCTTACACCCATCAGAATGGCTAAGATCAAAACTCAAGTGACAACACATTCTGGAGAGGTTGTGGAGAAAGGGGAACCTCCTCCATTGCTGGTGGGAAAGTAAACTTGTACAACTACTTTGGAAATCAATCTGGTGCTTTCTCAGACAAATAGGAATAATGCTACCTCAAGATCCAGCTATACCACTCCTAGACATATATTCAAAATATGCTCAAGTACACAAGGATATTTGCTCAACCATGTTAGTAGCAGCTTTATTCCTAATAGCTATAATATGGAAATAACCCAGATGTCCCTCAGTTGAAGAGTGGATATAGAAATTGTGGTATATTTACACAATGGAATACTACTGAACAATTAAGAACAAGGAAATCATGAAATTTGCAGGCATATGGTGGGAACTAGAAAAACTACATTTTCTTAAAGCAAACTAGAGTGAAGAGAATAAGAGAGGTTATTTTCATGAATAACACTAAAGTAGCTTGAGAGATTCAAGAATAGAGTCCCAATTTTCTAAGGATTTTTTCTGATTATTTTCCATAGTGGTTGTACAAGTTTGTACTCCCACCAGCAATGGAGGAGGGTTTCCCTTTCTCTACAGCCTCTCCAGCATGTGTTGTCACTTGAATATTTGATCTTAGCCATTCTGACAGGTATAAGATGGAGTCTCATAGTCATTTTGATTTGTATTTCTCTGATAATTAATGATGTTGAACATTTCTTTAAGTGTTTCTATATCAATTGAGATTCTTCTGTTGAGAATTCTCTGTTTAGCTCTCTATCCCAATTTTTATATTGGATTATTTGGTTTGTTGGAGTTTAATTTCTTGAGTTCTTTGTATATTTTGGATATTAGCCCTTTGTCAGATGTAGGGTTTGTAAAGATCCTTTTTCCAATCTGTAGGCTGTCATTTTGTTCTATTGACCATGTCCTTTGCTTTACAGAAGCTTTTCAGCGGTCCTTTTTATTAATTGTGCAGTGATAAAGTTAGAGCAGAGGTTGAGGGACTGTCCAATCAATGCCTAGCCACAAGATGGGAGAGAGCGAATCCCTTACTGCTAGTGCTGCAGACAGGAGCCTAGCATAGCTTGTCTGTTAAGAGGCTCCACTCAGCCTCTAAACAGACGCTGAGACTCACAGCCAAATATTGGGAGGAGAGCAGGGAGCCTTGTGGAAGAGTGGGAGGAAGGATGGAAGGACCCCTAAAGAAATAAGACTTTTCACAGTGACCAACAGAGGCAACTAACCTGGGCCCAGTGGGGCTTGCAGAGACTGAAACGCCAACCAGGGACCATGTATGGACTGCACCTCAGTTTTCTACACATGTGTATACAATGAACAGTTGGTCTTTAATGTGGGTTTGTAGCACGGGGAGCAGGTGTGGTCCGTAACAAGGACTCTTTTGCATGCTTTTGATCACTCTCTCCCCATCCCCAGTGGGCTGCCTCACCAGGCGCCTGTGGTAGAGGATGTGCTGTGTCCTGATACCATCCGATGTGCTAGGAGAAGTAGGTGGTTGGTGGTGGGAGTGGAGAAACAGGGAAGAGAAAAGGAGGGTAGGACTGGGAGGGAAGGAGGGAGGGGACTACAACTGAGACGTAAAGTGAATAAATATAGAAACTGATACATATATTATCGATTAGTAAATCCTGGATTGGGGGACAGGGGCTGTCTCTGACATGAACTCAGTGGCAGGCTCTCTCATCTCCTCTCCCTGGTGGATGCAGCTTTGCCTGGCCACAGAGGAAGGTGATGCAACCAGTCCTGGTGAGACCTGATGAGCTAGGGTCAGATGGAAGGGGAGAAGGTCCTCCCCTATCAGGGGACTAGGGAAAGGGCATAGAGAGAGAAGAGGGAGGTTGGGTGGGACTGGGAGGAGACAAGGGAGGAGGCTGAGGCAGGGATTAAGTGAATAAATTGTAATAAATAAATATATAAACAAAATTAAATTACAAAAGAAAATCCTGAAAAAAATATATTTTATAGTGTTTAATTTAAGTAGTGATTTTATGTCTCCATACTATGTTTTAGTCTTTTGCTTTCAACAAATATTAAACAAAACAAAACATAAGACTATCTCTGTCCAGAAAGTGAGTTAACACTCAGTAGCTAACAAAGTTTAAAAGTTATAACATTTAAAGACTGAGGTTGCCTAAATTTTTCTAATACTTACTTAAAATAAGTGTTACAGGGCACATAATTATAATCATTGTGCCTGGGAAGCAGTATGCAGAATTGTTCTACATCCTAACACATAGTATAACAGTCATCAGTGTCAGTCTCTTTGGCGCTCATAAAAATATCTTTTTCTAAGCATCTCCCCTACACACATGAGTTAAGATATTTGAGCTGGAACCAATTATTTCCATGGCTCACTTACTATTAGACAGCCTGATGCTACACATGTGTGAATTTTTCTGATGGGTTTTAACATGCACTCCATAAAGAACTAATCTTAAAGATTCTTCTCAAAAGGTTCATAGTGAAATGTATTAAAAATTGTAACATTCTTTATACATTTTCATAGATGCGTCATTTGTGGTAAATAATATAATAAGTCATATAGTAAAGAAAATGTTTATTTACCTCATGGATTTTTAAATTTGTTGCTTTGGTGTTTTGTTGTTGTTTTTCTTAGGATGTAAAAAAAAATTATTTAAAGGCCTCAGCTCTCATACTTTTTGTTATATGTAGAAGTTTTCTCCATTTCTGAGATGTCCCAAGTTTTGCAAGAGTTGCCATTGGGGTGATTATATCTAGCTTCAACTCAAGAAACTCCAGTTGAGTAATAATGTCACCCACAAACTCATACATTGAACATTTGTCACTAGTTGGTGATATTTTGGAAGGTGGGTCCTAGGTGGAGGAACTGGATCACTGGGGTCTTGCATTAGGAAACTACAACTGATTCGCTTTTTCCTACCCTATGCTTCATGTCATATAGGAACTGAATTACCACACCTGATCCATGGTGTTTTAGCCATGGTGTTCTGTGTACTCTGAGAGCACCAATGTGCTGAACTGTCTAAAATATGAAGCCCCCTCTTTAAGTTGCTCTTGGATATTTTGGCTATAGCTACTAGTGAAATTTTTCTTAAATTACTGAGTCTTCTGAGACAAGATAATTAATGTCTCTGAATCTGCATTTTCACATATTGGAGGGGAGCTAACAACATGTACTTTGAAATACTTTGTGAGGACTCTATCATAATAAATCATGACCCTCATCTAAGAGGCATAAGAGGTATTGCATAGCTGCCCTTAATAAATCATGACCCTCATCTAGAGGCACAAGAGGTATTGCATAGCCGCCCTCCTGCCTTTATTGTGTTCTTGGGTGGAATAGCAAAAGAAACTTAAAATATCCTTGTTTTGAAGCCATAATAGTTTCACATACCCTGCTTTTCTTTAGTCATTTTATTATCAAGTGCAATGGCCGACATTTGAGTGTCTAAATAAGGCAGATCATTGCTTATAATGACCCAGAAAACAGTGAATGACTGATTAAAAATTAGAACGTAAAGCTATAATTTCAGGTAAAGAATAGTCTTAGTATTTTACGTACAGCTGTGATTGCTCTCATTGTCTGCTTAATTCTGAGCCTAATAAAAGCTGGAATCAGGCAAAGGTATGTCTTATGTGTTCCTATTCTTTTGAGGGATAGAGTGGGCTGGTTAGATATTATTTTTATATGAACACTTCATTTTTTAAAATTAGAATATGATGAAAGAGTGAAGATGGCAAAGAAAAGTCTTAATTGGATGGAAAATAATTCTAATGTTGATATAAATTCTTAAAGAAGGGTTAGTAGTCTATAATTGGACAAGAAACCATATGTTAGTAGTAATCCTTAAACAGACATGAGCTTCCTCTGAAGACTTCTTTCCACATTAATGAAATAATCTCACTACAAAATAAACAATCTCACCAAGAGAGTTCTTTCAAAAAAAAAAAAAAAAAAAAAACCTGACAAAGTCTATTTTGGTCCCAGTCATTGGGAAAACAGTTTTGAAGTGTGCCATAATATTTTATGGTTTACTTATTAATGTGAAAGATACCCTTTATGATTCACATTACAATATATAACATGAATTGAGTTTCTTTCTCTCGAATATTTCAAGTATGCTTATCTTAAATAAATATATTGCTAATAACTATACCATTCCAATTGCTTCATCACAGTTACTGGAAGAGACTTAGCTTAGTATATATGTGTTGAAAATGCCAAAGGAGAGTTATTCAGGTTTAGATTCATGTGTAAAGTTTAAGCACCATGATCGCAGTAATCAGTTCTATTTTATTGTTCTACCTCTTTGGGGCCTATCTTAGTAAGCATATAATACTGGTTAAAACTCTTTACTAAATAAAAACATGAAATAATTAATTATGAGAATGCCAATAAGAGACAAAATAACAGAATAATTCCTGATGGTGGGCAATTTTAAAAATAATTTGTCATTACTATCATCAGAGTGAACAACTTTGGCATTTGTGCTAGGAAGAAACAGAGCAATGGCACATACATTTCTGACCATGAAAGGAGGACAATTCAATTACCTTATGGTCCAGAATTTCTATTTTTCATACCCATGATAATTTCAATATGTGAAAAATCATTGAGCATTGTTATTACATGTCATAAATGTTTATAAATTTGTTTCAAAGTATTTTAATCAATCATTATATATATACATATATACATATATATATATATATATATTTTTTTTTTTTTTTAAATTGGAGTCACAAAAGCTTGTGCTCCTGGTCCTGTCAATTGATCACTTTATGTATAATGAAACACAAAGGTCGTTCTGAAACTATGGATGATTCTTTGTTACTCCTTTCCTCTGCCTCTGTGTATCATGTAAAAAGCAGGGTGTCTCACTTCTTTATACATGCAGTTGTCTGTGTGAGGAGTGAATGAAGACCATTTAATTTTCCGTGACTGTCCGTCTATCTGTCAGGTTACGCTTGGGTGTGCATCAGTCCAAGTGATTATATCCTTGAACTGAGTACAATGATGGAAAGAAAAGTGGAACTGAGAGCAGCAATAGGAAGATAGTTCCATTCTTAATATCATTAAAGTAAAGTAACTGTATGTGATTTCCTCTAATGAAAAAGCAAGCACAGTAGGGACTGCCAAAATGCTCAGAGTGGCAAGGTCTCTGCTTGTTCAAATTCTTAAAATATGGCTTAACACGCAATCTCCTAAACCACTAAATGAGAGAAAACAGGGGGGAAAATTCTTTTTGTGTTCTCCTAAGAAAGCACAGAGACAGATGGCCCAAATAAGAGGGTCCCTGGATGGATGAACCCCTAATAATGTTCTTTTCCTTGACAGAGAAGACTGTGTATTGAACTGTGTGATGACTGTTCTCTCAGGAGAAAGCACAACAGCAAGGAGAGAAAAATGCCAAAAAATGGCCACATCTCTGACAACACGGATTATAACACTCTGTTTTATCAAGTACAAAAAGAACAATAAGATCTTTCCTGGCATATCTTGTGCTATCCTTACTCAGATATATATCCACAGACAAAAGTCCAAACCAGTGTGATTCTATTTCTGTTTTTCCCTCTGTCTTTTATATAATGAGTGAAGAACAAAGAAATGTGTTTTACCATGTCTCTAGAAAATGAATAATGGCAAAAAACAGAACAGGACAGCTGAAACAGCCCAAAGCAACAGAAAACTAAAATAAATGTAAAGTTCTACATCATTACCTAACACAGAATTGTTTCTGGTGACCCTACATAATCTATCAGCAGCAAGGAGACTAGCATAGAATCCTGCCCTGTTCACAAATCCCAGGTCCCACAAACCATAATATTCATGAGGATCTGAAGTAATTGCACCTATCTATTATACCACTACTAAATGGCAGAGACATTTCAAAAGGTTGACACCAGCTCCTTGTAATATAGAGAAAAAACACTGCAAAGACAAAGAATATCAGATAGTCCTGTGTTTGACATACAGCTTATTCTTCTGAGGAACTGATGACTAGAACTAAAAGTTTCTTCAGGCAAAGATGTATAATATGATAAAATGTTGCTCTGGGTTTTTTTGTTTGTTTGTTTGTTTTTGTTTTTGAATTTTGAAAAATTACGTAGTTTGTGCATGTGCATGTGTGTATACACTGTGAGGTAGTCTGTTCTCTCCTGTTACCATTTGTGTCTCAGAAATCAAATTCAGGTTGGTAAATAGGTGGGTACAAGCAATAACCCAAGATGTTATCTTACTTGCCAAGGAAGGTTTTACTTTCATATCCCAACTTGGTTCTTGTGTAATATGGCTTTATTCAGACAATTTAACCTCACTTTATTAAAAATTTCCTCATGTGCAGATAAAAATTATCTGTGTAACCTATATTTAGGAGAGTTAGCAAGGAATTTAAATATAAACACTTGCAGTACACACTTGATATGTTTCTATTCTCTTATAGTAAATAACACTATATGCAGTGATAATGTTCATTGTCAACATGATGGAATTTAAAGCCACCACATTTTAACTCATTTTAAAAGACCTGTCCAATTTGTCCATCCATGACTATCAGTGGCCCTGCCCAGGGGCCTAAGGTCCTACACTAACAAAGGGGCAAAAGTAAGCAGAGCACCAGCTTTCATCTTTCAGCTTCCTGAGTGTGGACTCAGGAGTTTAGTTATCCTCCACTTCTCTGCCATAGTCATGCCTTCTTCCCTACAATGACTGATGTTACCTCCTTACATACTAATCCAAAATAAGTCCTTCCTTCCTCCCTTTGGTTGATCACAAATATTAGGTCATGACAATTAGAACAATAACCGATATTAATAAAATAATTGATAAGTACTATGTGACATATAAAAATCAGAAACAAACCACTAGAAAATAGCACATTTAGTTCTTTATTGCTTAATATAGTCCAGCAATGTAAACTACATATTGGCAGACTGCAGCCAGCATGCGGAATCCAGCGCCAGTGTGTTTGAGAAAGTTCAACTGAAGTCCACACCATCCTTTATATTCCTTCCATGGCAGTTTTCACAGCTCAGGGCAAACCATACACTTGCAACTGAGTGTATCCTCCAAGCCTCCAATATTAACTATTGAGAGTTACAGAACAAACTTGCAGATTGCAGTTTTAAATGTAGAAAGAAAAAAAAAAGGTTTGGGGAAAAAATTCTAAATTCACTAAAAATAGAGGAAAATCCATATATACATATATATATATATATATATATATATATATATATATATCCAATTACTATTTTGCTTCCAATTGTATTAATATTTGCTTCCAGTTGTATATTTATATCCATAGAGTTTCTACACTTAATTGTTTAAATTAAAATGGATGTTTTTAGTTCACTTTACTTTGATGTAGCTCAGATCATTAGGAAGAACATTCTTTTTAGAAAAGTTTACAAATTATAAATTCATATTAACTGATGATCAGGCATATACTATTATAATATTATACCTACCTATCCTTAGTGGTTAATAACCACCTTGTTCTTATAAGAATCATTCCCAAAAGGTCAACTAATAATTCAAAAGAGAAATGTCCTTTCTACTACTGAAATAAAACACAATTAGCTACTATTTGATGCTCTCTGTAAAACATTAGGAATGAGGAACAGAGAATAAAGTGATATAACTACAAGTCCATAGATAAGAGGGAGATTGGCTATCTGGGCTTCTAATTTACTCTGATGAGCAGAGGCAGCATACTGCTCCCACGTCACAAGTCTAAATTCAAGACTTATGTTTCCATATCTTCTTTAAATTTTCAATACCCATCTCCTTTTGCTCAACCTTATTTCAAATAAATTCTAAGTAAATAAAACTTTAATCTTGTACTGGTCAAGGTTTGTTGTGAGGCTGAAAAGATCGTGACTGTCCTATGATAAAACTTGCTGGACTGTCTTGAATGAATTTCCAGGTTAGATTTTAAAAAGTGGAAGACCTGTTCTATTACTATTCCACAGCTCTGGACTGCAGTGAATCAGATGGAATGAGTAAGCAGTGTTCCTTTACTGCTGAGCATAAGCTGTCTCATGCTCATTCTACCATCTCTTTCCTGCCACAATGGACTGTACCCTTAAACTGTAGGTGAAATAAATAAACACTATATTCCTGAATATGATTTTGTCAGGTGTTCTGTCATACCAGTAAGATAAGTAAGTAACAGAAAAATTGGGACTAAGAAATAGGGTTGTTAATGTGGTAAACCTCATCATGTATGGCTTGTACCCATTAGGTATTTGTTTGGAGGAGCAATGCAGCAGACTGTAGAGGTACAGGCTAGAGAACCCATGCTACACACTTAGCATTGCTCAAGTAGCAATTCTGCTAGGTATTGTGAAGGCAAGAATTAAAAAAAAAAAAAAGGCACAAAGTGGAAAACCAGATCATGTGGTTGCTGAGGAAAAGAAGGACTCTATTGGAAGCGTCGTTATTTGTACAATAACTTTTCTTCAGTCTGTCAATGCTGCAAGAACTTGGCTGAAACCAAATTCAAAAACGTTAGAGTAATTTGCTTGGTTGAAATAATTTCAGAATAAGATATCATCCAGACTATGTTATAGCTACCTCTCATTTCTCTCATCTGAATTCATGTAGAAAGTAAGCAGAACTACATGAAAAAAAAAATGTGAAGTTCGTGGCGAAAGGAGTGTGAGCATGTTAGAAGATACTGAGGAGGCAGTGTCAGAGGAGACATCAGCAATTAGTGAGGGAGCTAGCACTGTTGAAAATAATCGCAGAGGTCTGCACATGGGGGACACAAGAGACATCCAACAAAAAGAATCTGCCCTTCAAAGCTCCAACTCACAAATTTATAAATTCATTAAAAAAGAATCAGAACGAAGAATGCTACTTCTCTTAGTTTTATTTCTGTGATAAAACACCATGACCAAAAGCAAGTTGAGGAAGAATTGTTTATTTCTCCATAAATAAAAAAGGAATTCAAGCAGGAATTCAAGGAGGAACTGACACCGAAGCTGTGAAACAGTACACCCTACTGGTTTACTCCTCATGCTGCTTTACTCCTCATGACTTACTCAGGCACCTGTATATCACAGGACTACCTACTGATAGGGGAGGAGGCATCACCAACAGTAATCAGGGCCCTGATTTCTAAGAAAATGTCCTACAAGCTTACTTACAGCCCAGTCTTAGAGAGGCACTTTCTCAACTGTGCTTCACTGTTCTTAGATAACTCTAGTCTGTGTTAAAGTGGCAAAACATAGGAAAAAAAGGATAACACTGAAATAATTTCCTGTCCAAAAACATATGCCTGAAAATCTATTTTCCCAGCATTAGTACAAAGGTGTTTCTACACCTATCACCTATGACAGGCCAGTCTGCATCAACAGATGGGAGATGAATTCAACAGTGTGTCCATCTGATTCTGATTTTATAGACATGAATGATGATAGATAGAGGGTATCATGGGTTGTATTGGCAAGTGGTCTCAGAGAACTGCTGAGGTGAGGCAATGCATGGCAATGTCATAATCCCTGCAAGTCAGGCCGCCCTAAGTGGGCAATGCACAAAGCTCAGAAGGTAACTCCTAACTTTTGATAGTGAGACCAGTATGTCAGACCACTGCTCATGAGCTGAAGAATGCTACCTGGACAGAGCGAAGCTAGCCTAAGAAAGAGGCTATATGTACTACATACTACCAAGTTGAAAGTCTTAGTTTTCCTGAACCTTGTAGAGCTCAGATGATTCCACCATGAGCTATTAGTGCTGGAAACAGTTACAAGATTTCTGATTTACTACTTGGGTTTGTTCTTGCTTTAGTGTGAGCATTCCCTGCGATGTCACTGCTCTGACTTATATGAAGTAGAAAATGGTGATATATAGATTGAGGCAGGAGACTAAAGCAGAGAAGGAAATTTTGAGATATTAAGATTAGCACACAGAAGAAATAAATGGCAGAAGAAAAGAATGGAAACTTCTTTTTAATAAACAGGCTATGAGCAGAATGAGTGTGAAGTGTGTGGATGACTCAATGGACCAAAGCCTTTGCTCATCATTTTCTTCTGACCTTCTAACTTTATTTCTCAGCTCCCTGGCTTATTTGCCTCGTTGGAGGTAATAAATGATCTCAGATTCAACTGCACTCCCTAAATCCTTGGTCCATTTTTTTGTCAATTTCTGGAACACGGGAGCTGGGGAAGAGCACTGATGTTTCAAATACGATGGCAATATTTTTGTATAGCAAACTGAACAAACCATCTTATTCTGTTAGCGGAGAGCATCATGGATGATAATCCCTGTTTGTGAGAAAGCCTGTCTTAGAAAGGTGACATCCAGAGACCTGGATTAAGCGGGTTAGATGGAGTTCCATGGGGATATAAGAGTAATCTCTCTCTCATGACCTCTCCTAAGAATTTAAAATTTTACTTTGGTAACATTTCTACTTCTTTTTGTTTGTTTTGTTGTTGTTTGTTTGTTTGTTTGTTGTTGTTGTTGCTTTTGAGACAGAGTTTCTCTGTGTAGCCTTGAATATCCTGGACTTGCATTATAGACCAGGCTGGTCTTGAATTGACAGAGACCCAATTGCCTCTGCATCCCTGAGTGCTGGGATTACAGGTTTGGTAATGCTTCTATTAACACTGCAGGCAAGTTACACAGGAAAAAGAATTGCCTTTGTTTTTGTGGGACTCCTAACAATCAGAGCGGTTGTGTCTCTGACTCCTTTGCTGCTCTTGTTACTCATGCTCCTATTTGGTTGCCTTGTCCAGCCCCTATATAAAAGATTTGCCTTATCTTGATTTTTATCTTGTTTTTGTCACTTTGGTTTTTGTTCCTTTATTTCTTTTAAACATATTTATTTATCCACTTTATATCTCCATTGCACCCCCCTTACTCCTCTCCTCCCAATCCCACTCTCCCCCATTCCTCCCTCCCCTTTCTCTCAGAGAATCCCCCTCCAATCACTCCCCTCCCAATGCCTTCCTGCCTGGAACTTCCAGTCGAATCAGAACTAAACATATTCTTCTCCATTGAGGTCAGGCAAGTCTGCCCAGATAGGAGAGAGTGATCCAAGAGAGGCAACAGAGTCCATGTCAGGGACAATCACAGCTCCAGTTGCTAAGGGACTCACATGAACCAAGCTATTCATCAGCTCCATAAGTGTAGGTGGACTAGGTCCAGTCCAGGAAAAAAAAAACTTAGGTCAGTGGTTCAGTCTCTGTGAGCCCTGAGACTGAGTGGTTCAGTCTCTGTAGGTCCATGGGCCTACTTTACTTGATTCTGTTGGTCTCCTTGTGGAGTTTTTGTCGTCTTCTGGTCTCTTCTTCCTCCAACTCTTCCACAAGATTCCCAGTTCTTGGCTGTGGGTGTGAACATGTTTTGATCCACTGCTGGGTAGAGCCTCTCAGAAAACAGTTAGCTTGGCTCATGTCTGTAATCAAGCATAGTCCCTGTCCATCTCATAGGCTGGTTAAATTTTGGGTAAAAGGAGTTGGCTCTATCCCATGGGATGGTTCTCAGGTTGGGGCATTCACTCAATCTCTGCTACATCTTTATCAATGCTCACCTTGTAGTCATGGTAAATTTTGGGTCAAAAGCTTTGTGGATGGGTTGTTGTCCTCCTCCCTCCATTGGAAGTCCTGCCTGGCTTAAGAGATTTCCATTTCAGGCTCCATATCCCCTGCTGCTAGGAGTATCATTTAGAGTCACCTCATATTCTCCCAGGAGTCTAGCCTGACCAAGGTCTCCAGCTTGTCACCGAGACAAGCACCCATTGGCTTCCTTTTGTTATATGCTAGAGGCCTGCTCCTCCCTGAAGGGGAAAGGAAATTGATTGAGTCTCAGAAAGGGTAAGTGGAGGAAAGCTGAGAGAAGTAGAGGCAGGGGAAACTACAACCAGAATTTAGAGTAGGAAAGAAGAATCTGCTTTCAATTTTAAAAGATTTTGAAATGAGTAAGTTTATTGTCTGCAATTCCTTAAAAGTTACATCAATATTAATTAAATAATTATCTTATTCTAAGGAGAGCAGGAAAAGTTAATGCACTGTCTTTTGCATTCAGAGGAAGTATTGCAGCTACTGAAACATAAGTATTCTCAAGAAAACTTACTTCTAATAACATCTTTCATTGTCTGGTATTTAAAGAAGTTTCAAATGTTAAAGTAATGCTATGGGATTTGAATTATATGCTCTATACATCTTTTTTTATTTTTGTTTTTTTCTATTTCTTGTTTTCATTCCTTTTAATGTTTCCTCCCCTTCAAAGATGGAAGTTGTCTTACCTTTTGAGGTGTACAAAAGAAGTATAGCACCCGCAGAGATGTTGGCTGCTCTCTCTCTAAGAAATAGGGTTTCATAATGAGAGCACATAATGTGAAGGTTCCCTCAAGGCAGAATAGTAAGAGATTAGCTTTTCAACTCTGCATGTGAAATGACTCACTGATTAGGGTTTCTAAATGTTAGAAGAAGAGAGATGGAAGAATCGAGGCTGCTTATATGATGTTTTGTGTCTTATGAGAGTGTTATATAAAACTTTGCTACTTCAAGGAAAATACCACTCTGTAAGAATCTGGTACTATAAACTGTTACTTAAGCGGGTTCCTACAGCTGCAGACTGATTAAAACCCAGCAGGTAAAGCTATAATAAACAAATACCACCTGCTGCTGGGACAGGTGTCTGTGTCCTCATTTAGAAACCAAAGGAAATGAGGGGATGCAGAGGGGCCAGTAAGACCACAGCTTGGATTACCAGGAGCCTGGCGTTCTCTAATTCATGGCTGTGTGTCCTTGAACTTAATGCTTTGGGTTTTGACTTGCCAGGTTGGTTGACAACACCTCCCGGATTAAACTTCAGTACAATTAAGATGTCTAGCTTCTCCTGGTAGGATTCCTCACACTCAGTGCTAGCTTTTATTTTTCTATCCTTGTTTCATTGTTGACCTCTCTTCACCCTGCACTACGTAAAAATCAATTACCAGACACCAGTTAAAGAAAGGAGTTCTTTTACTTATCAACAAAAGTAAAACAGAACCCTACAGTGTAAGGACATTAACAAGTGACTTCTAAATAAAAATGTTCACGTGATAATTATATGCTCTTCTTTTCTAGGCTTGTCTTTGGCATTTTTCATTATTCACAGCAATTTTAGTTCCACTTAGCATATGCTGAGACAAGGAAAAATATGCCTGAACTTTTTCTGATTTCTCTCTGTTTAAGCAGCACAGAATTATGACTGTCATCATTAGAACATTTTGAGGAAATGGGAGAAGCTCAAGATATCGGGGCAGTTTCTCCTCTGTGTGTGTGTGTGTGTGTGTATATATATATATATATATATATATATATATATATATATATATATATATATAGAGAGAGAGAGAGAGAGAGAGAGCAAAAGAAGAGAAATTATTGTATATTATACATATAATATAGAATATACTTGTCTACACCACAGTTTCTCAGCTTTTTAGGGTTGAAAGTAAGAATAAGTCGCAATATATTCTTTATCTTTTTATTGCTTGCTTTATTGTTGTTATTGTCACTATTGTTAAGAATAGCTACTAATTTTAAAGTAATCATTATTTATTTATTTTTGGATTTATTTTTTTAATTTTATTTTTTCTTATCAGTTACATTTTATTAACTCTGTATCCCAGCTGTATCCCCCTCCCTCATTCCCTCCCCATCCCACCCTCCCTCCCTCATCTCCACCGTTCCCCTTTCCAAGTCCACTGATGGGGGAACCTCCTCCCCAATCATCCAATCCTGTTTTATCAGGTATCTTCAGGACTGGCTGCAAAGCCCTCCTCTGTGGCCTAACAGGATGGCTCTTCACTTGGAGGGTGGGGAGGTCAAAGAGCCAGTCATTGAGTTCCTGTTAGAAATAGTCCTTGTTCCCCTAACTATGGGAAACCAATTGGTTACTGAGCTACCACAGGCTACATCCAAGCAGAGGTTCTAGGTTATATCGATACATGGTCCTTGGTTGAATGTCAGTCTCAGAAAAGACCCTGTGCCCAGATATATTTGGTCCTTGTGGAGTTCCTATCCTTTCCCAATCATACTAAATCCCCTTCTTTCATATGATTCCCTGTACTCTGCCAAAGGTTTGGTCGTGAGTCTTTGTATCTGCTTTGAAAACATTGCTAGTTAGAGTCTTTCAGATGTGCTCAGTAGACTCTGTCATACGTTCAATGCATATCCCATCTCTCTTTCTAAACAAGGATTGATCCTCTTAACCCATGTCTGATCTCTTGATTATCTTTTTTAGGTGTATAGATTTCATTATGTTTATCATATCATACAGGTCTATTTAAGTGAGTATACACTGAGTTTGTCTTTCTCCTTCTGGGATATTTCACTCAGAATGATCTTTTCTAGATCCCACCATTTGCCTGCAAATTTCATAATTTCCTCCTTTTTGATTGCTGAGTAGTATTTCATTGTGTAAAAATACCGCAATTTCTGTATTTATTCCTCCTTTGATGGACATCTATGTTGTTTCCAGGTTCTGGCTATTACAAATAAAGCTGCTATAAACATGGTTGAGCAAGTATCCCTTTTGTGTACTTGAGCAAACTTTCTGTATATACCTAGCAGTGGTATAGCTGGCTCTTGAGGAAGCACTAGTCCTAATTGTCTGAGAAAGCGCCAGATAGATTTCCAAAGTGGTTGTACCAGTTTACATTCCCACCAGCAGTGGAGGAGGGTTCCCCTTTCTCCACAACCTCTCCAGCATGTGTTGTCACTTGAGTTTTTCATCTTGGCCATTCTGATGGGTGTGAGGTGAAATCTCAGGGTCGTTTTGGTTTGCATTTCCCTGATGGCTAATGAGGTTGAGCATTTCTTTTAATTGTTTCTCTGCCATTCGATATTCCTCTGTCGAGAATTCTTTGTTTAGCTCTGTTCCCCATTTTTTAATTGGATTACTTGGTTTTCTGCTTTTCAGCTTCTTTAGTTCTTTGTATATACTGGATATTAGTCCTCTGTCAGATAAAGGGTTAGTGAAGATTCTTTCACGAACTGTAGGCAGTCGTTTTGTTTTGATGACAGTGTCCTTTGCTTTACAGAAGCTTTTCAGTTTCATGAGGTCCCATTTATTGATTGTTGCTCTTAGAGCCTGTGCTGTTGGTGTTCTGTTCAGTTAGTTGTCTCCTGTGACAATGAGTTCTAGGCTGTTGCCCACTTTTTCTTCTAACAGCTTTAGAGTATCTGGTTTTATGTTGAGGTCTTTGATCCACTTGGACTTTAGTTTTGTACAGGATGATAAATATGGATCTATTTTCATTTTTCTGCATGTAGAAAACCAGTTGGACCAGCACCATTTGTTGAACATGCTGTCTTTTTTCCCTTGAATGTAAACTAATTATTTTTTATTATTTATTTTTATATTCATAAATATTTAGATATGTAGATTTTTCCTCCCTTCCTGTTACTTCCCTGTGTCCCTATATATTTTTATTGCTACTTTTACGTTACATACATATATGATTTTGAATATATCTGTAAAATCTAGAAGCCATAACAAAAGAAAGCAAATGGTATTTGTCTCTCTGAGACTGAACTAATTTTCTCTAGGTGTGTCTACTTTTCTGAAAAGGAGAGTACATCATCCTTCTTTTTTGTTGAAAAGCTTCCACTAACCATATACAACATGTTTTTAAACACCGTTCTTTAATGTTGAACTTCCTCCCACACTTTCACTGAAAGTAAAAAGATAGGAAAACATGTACAAACCTAACATTTTATTTCATTCATAGCACCTGGAGAGATCTGTCCTAGAGAGAACATTTAAAGACATACTGAAGATTTTTTTTTTTTTAATTTTGATTGTAACCTATTTACTTTACCTCTGAAACATGAGAAAGACATGAATGAATGGTAAGGTACACTTTGTTAACTATGCAAGCTCACGTTGTGGTTGTGTTAATCCTGAGATTCCAAGGAAAGAAAGGACACAGTCCATGATTATCCAAATTAAAGCTGTATTTAAGTGCACTCTAGAATGGCCAGTGTGTTGTATTCCCTACATCTGGGGTATTCTGAGAGCAGCCACCATTGGATTCTTGAAGTTCTTTTTAAAAAAATTTTTTTCTTCACAATTTATTCATTATATATCCAGATTGAAACTCCCTCCCTCAACTCCTCCAGTCCCACTCTCCCTCTTTCTTCCCCAAATCCACTGAAAGGTGGAGTTCTCCACTATTGCCATCTGCCCATAGCTTGTTAAGTCTCATCAGGACTGCTTGGGTTCTCTTCTTCCGTGGACTGGTAAGGCTGTATCGTCAGGGGCAAGTGATCAGAGAGCCGTCAAATGAGTTCATGATAAAGGCAGCCTCTGATCCCCTCACTCAGAGATCCATATGGAGACCGAGCTGCCAATTGGCCACATTTGAACAAGGCGTCTATGTCCTCTCCATGTGTGGTCCTCCCTTGGTGCATCAGTTCCTGCAGAACCCCCTGGGCTCAGATCTTTTAGTTTTGTTGTTATCCTTATGGAGGTCCTGTCCCTCCATGTCCTTCTAATCCCCTCTCTTCCTCCATAAGACTCCCTGTACTCTACCCAAAGTTTGGCTCTGAGTCTCAGCATCTGCATTGATCCCCTGTTGTGTGAATTCTTTCAGAGGACCCTCTTTAAGGGAGATAAGGTGTTCACAGAGGCTGAGAGAGTTGGTGGTTATTTATTGTTGAAAGGGTACAATGTGAAGGAGAGGAACAAAGGCAAGGATATGCATCAAGTGAATTCAGTTTACCAGCAGTCACAAAGGCAAAGACAGACATCAGTAATGGGGGGCTACAAAGAAAGCACTCTGCATCAGAGCAGGAACTTACTCTTGATTGCATATGGTGGCCTTAATTAGCAGGGACTTGACACAGGAGAAATGGACTGATCTATTAGCTAGATTTTAGCACCAAGGAAACTGTTTTCACTCTGAAAAGAATTCTCATCCAGCAAGGTATGTTGTCTCTTTTGGTCTTATTTCAAACTGTAAGGTATTTGTTTAACCCTTGTACTCACATTTGAGCACTTCCAACATTTTTGTGTGTGGAACTGTACACTTGCTGTATTACATTTTAACAAGTTCTTTCTCAATGCAGAGTGAATATTATTTAACATTCCAAGATAAATGAACTTGAAAGTTTTGGAAAACTGTTAAGTGACATAAAAAGAAACAACTAAGATATAGTAGAGAAAAATGTTCCTTCTAAATCCTTTTCTAGAACTGTGCCCTCCTTTTCTGTATGTCATTAACCCAAATCCCTTGCAATGTATATAACTTGTTTGTATGTTTTTGTTTTTGTTTTGTTTTTTTTAAATAAATGAGCATGTTGATTTCCAATTTGTTTTGTCTTCAACAATAAATGGCATGAAGAAAGTCTAATAGATAACGTGATGAATAGCCAGCCATTCATGGATTGAAAAGGAATGTGTTTTCCTGGAGGTATTTCCACAAATCTGTAATCCAAGTAGTCAAGGGGCAGAGGGCAGAGTATAAACTTCATGTTCAAGGACAACTTCTTTGAAAATTATGTTTAGGTAATCCAGAGTCCCTAGAAATATACAGACAGCCTTTTATATAATATATATATATATATATATATATATATATATATATATGAAAGTTGCAGTTTTTTTTGTTTTTGTTTCTTTTTTCTTTTTTTTTAAATTAATTACAGTTTATTCATTTTGTATCCCCCTGTAGCTCCCTCCTTCCTCCGCTCCGAATCCCACTCTCTTTCTCTCTTCTCCAACCATGTCCCTCCCCAAGTCCATTGATAAGGGAGATCCTCCTCTCCTTCCTTTTGATACTAGTCTATCAGGTCTCATCAGGAGTGGATGCATTGTCATCCTCTATTGCTTGCTGCACCCTTAGGGGGATATGATCCAAGAGCAGGCCAATCAGCTCATGTCAGAGACAGTCCCTGTTCCCATTCCTATGGAACCCACCTGGACACTGAACTGCCATTGGCTACATCTGTGCAGGGGTTCTAGGTTTTCTCCATGAATGGTCCTTGTTTGGAGTATCAGTCTCAGAAACGATCCCTGTGCCCAGATTTTTTGTTTCTGTTGCTCTCCTTGTGGAGCTCCTGTCCTCTCCAGGTCTTACTATCTTCCCCTTCTTTCATAAGATTATCTGCACTCTTCCCAAAGTTTAGCTATAAGTCTCATCACCTGCTCTGATACCATGCAGGGTAAAGTTTTTCGGAGGCTCTCTGTGGTAGGCTGCTGTCTACATGTAGAAAAATGCAAATAGATCCATACTTATCACCCTGCACAAAACTAAAATCCAAGTGGATCAAAGACCTCAACATAAAACAAGACTCATTATATTGGTTAGAAGAAAAAGTGGAGAAGAGCCTGGAACTCATTAGTACAGAAGACAACTTCCTGAACAGAACACCAACACACAGGTTCTAAGAGTAACAATCAATAAATGGGACCTCATGAAACTGAAAAGCTTCTGTAAAGCAAAGGACACTGTCATCAGAACAAAACCTGCCTGCAGATTGGGAAAGGATCTTCACCAACCCTATATCTGACAGAAGGCTAATATCCAGAATATATAAAGAACTCAAGAAGTTAAACAGCAACAAATCAGTTAATCCAGTTAAAAAATGGGGTACAGAGCTAAACAGAGAATTCTCAATAGAGGAATATCAAATGGTAGAGAAACACTTGTTTTTCTCTTTTAACAAATTCTTAAATTAAAATTTTTCCCTGTCAGGTATTTGCTATTCATTCTTGACAGTAGAGCATGGCAAAAATCAGTTGACTGAGACTTTTAGATCTTAAGTTCCTCTTAATCAAAGTTTTAATAAATATAGTTATAACAGATATATTCACACTTGAAGAAGTATCTGTCTTGATTTTATAATGATCTCTAAAATGTTTTTAAATTCCCTGTAGTAGAGTTCTACATAATTCAAAATTTGGCTTCTTTTTCCCATACATGCCAATTTGGAAATGGTCCTTGACTAATTTTCATGGTACCTACTAGGTGACTGGAGTGGCTGCATTGAGATAAAATAAAGTATCTCCTTCTCAGACACCAGCTGTCAGAAATTCACTGGAGCAGACTGCAAATGCAAGTTTTGCACTTTCCTTTATAAGAGTGTGAGAACAGAAGTAGCTGCTCATGCTCAGAGTTAAGAATGGAATTGTTATATAGTCCTAATTAGTGGTGGGAATGACAGAAAGAGATTTTCCCATGAAGCAAGTTGTCCCCTAACTCTGCTATTGAGTAGGGGGCATCCTTGTTATACACCAAGGAGAAATAGAGAGAAAACCCAAGTTGTTTTTTTTTGGGGGGGGGGGTGGGGGGGGGTGGGGGGATGCATGGTAGATACCAATCCAATGTTGTTGCTGTTTTTATTTTTGTTTTTTGATATAAGGTTTCTCTGCGTATCCTTGGCTGTCCTGTAATTCACTCTGTAGACCAGGCTGGGCTCAAACTCAGAAATCCACCTGTCTCTGTCTCCTGAGTGCTGGGATTAAAGGTGTGTACCACTGCTGCCTAGCAATCCAAACCTGAATGTTCTTAACTTGGTTATTGTAAAACAAATAAGAAAGGTATTCATGGAATGACAGATCCTACTACCCATCATTGGTTAGGGTTCAAGGAAGATAGCAGAATTTGAAAACTGTACAACATGTCTCTAAAATATGATGTCCTTAAATAAAGAATGAAGACAGCTAACTCCAAAGTACCCAATGCTCAGTGTCTTGTTAATCAACATGTCCTGTAACACAAATGCAATGTGTTGCCCTGAAGAAACAATGCACTAAGAAAAACAAGAAGTGTTCTGCAGAGTATGCTAAATCTTTGGCCAAAAGAATGGAGGAATCCAAATAAAAACACCAGGAACAGATGGCCAAGAGATGTTCTTCTATGCTCTTTCTCCCCCCTATTAAACCCATGATGTCTTAATCTTTAACTAATTGCTTTAAACATACAAATATGTAACAATTTATCCAGCATGTCCAAAATGCTCAACATTGAAAAGTAAATTGAATAAATGTGTATATTTATGTATAAATATGACTTTCTGGGTCTATTTTCTATGTGTATGTGTTTAGGCTAACCATTGAGGTAAAGAGTCTTGCCGGGGACTCATGCCTAAAAAGACTGATTCTCTCCCTAGCTCCTCATCAACTGGTGGCTTTGTGCGATTTTAAAATAAATTTGGTTTTGCTTTTGTTGCTATTTAACTCTTAATCTTATCCATTGTTCATTCTAGCTGCAAATGAAATTTGTTTAAGATTTCTGATTGTTTCAGAAGAAGTCAGTGTGAAACAAACTTCAAGCTTCACATCTGTTGCCTTTGCCAACCTAAGTGATTATCTTCGGGAAGCAAGCTGTACAGGAGTGACAAAGTATGATTTGAAAGGAGAAGTGTATTATCAAGGTGTTAAATTAACTATAAAGCAATCTTAGAGCTCCTAAATGTTCAGTATCCTTCTGCTAGATGTGAAAAGAAAGTGAATGCAATATGCTCACTATTTCCCTTCACTCTTGCTTTGTCTTTGGAGGTCACCAAAACAATTTGTTTGCCTTTTTTTCCCCTCATAGGTATCACTTCAGAGCAAATGTCTTGAAATTTTTTTTCTTGAATCCTGGACATTTATGACATGCTGGACGTTCACTGCTTGAGGGTGTTTCTAGCACATTTGCTAATTATGTTTAAATAGGAGTTTGTGCTTATAAAATAGCAAGTCTGAATTTTCAGAGCAGAACAGTTAAAACAGCACTGATGTAAATGCAAGAAGAGTGAGGTTAAACTGAAAGCCTGTTCAGCCAACTATAACAGTGTGACAGAAAAGCAATTAATTCTTCCATATTTTCCAGGGGGCATAATTCTGGGTTTCCATATTGTTGGCCACCCTTAAGTACTTTCTGCCTTTAAAATGATTGCAATCCATCACTGACCAGTACCCTTTCAAACAGATAACTTCAGCAATTTAAATGCTTACGTATAATGCTTTCCTGTTCTTGTTCAGTGATGTACAACATAAAATTGATGTTTACCATCCTTCTGTCTAGATTCAGTACCAAAAGGAAGCTTGTCTTTAACCTTCTAGTGTATTGTTGTTTCTGCACCTAAATATATGGTACAAAAGAAGGAGCAGGACTATTATGTAATTGTGTAAGATGTAGATAGAGTACCAAGCAAGAACATTTACTCTGTATTTTTTTCTGTTTTATACTATCCAATTAATTGAGTTATTTAGACTTCTTTGCATCATAATTTTACAATAATAAAAAATGAAATAAAAAGTTATCTCCTCTGTATTAGTTCTCCAAAGTTGATCAAGTCATAATTATTATTATTATACATTTCTTTTTATTTTACTTTTATTGAAACTTGTCTTTATGTTCTTAAAGTAGTCAAGTCCTAAATATACAGATCAAGTACTTTAAAATATTCAGGAACATCTGCAGCTACCAAGGACATCAAAGCTGAGGCTTATCCTCAACAAGTTTCTTGGTTTCCTCACTGAGTCTGTGTTCTTAATTCCTGTCTAGATTTGTGATATGATTATCATTTTCCTGCTTTTGAACTTCGTGTAAATCAAAGTATCAGATTGTGTTTCTCTGCATATGTTTTGTTGTTGATGCTGTTGTTGTTCAGGAGTATAATGGTAAAAGTCACTTAGTGTTGTCATGAGAAATGATGTTTCTTTTTTACTGCTTAACAATGTTTTTACTAATTCCTTGAGAGTTTCATACAATGTGTTTTTATCATACCCTTCAACTCCTCCCTGCCATCTTTTCCACACTCACTCTCCTGAGGGAGAGTTCTCCTAGTCTACTTCCTAACTCTTCTCTTCCACCATCTTCTTTGTTCTTAATATTTCAGATACACACATGCCCTTATACACAATATTGCAAGTATTCATGGTGAAGCTAATTGCTATAGGCCATTGCTATAGTCAATTGCTTGTTGACTTTTCTTTTTTCATTTATTTTTTATTTTTTATATTAATTAGTTTATTGGTTAACTAATATAATCCCAGGTATAGCCCCCTCCCTCATTCCCTTCCAATCTACCCTCCCTCCTTCATCCCCTCCCATGCCCCTCTCCAAGTCCATTGACAAGGGAAGACCTCCTCTCCTTCCTTCTGACCCTAGCCTATCAGCTCTCATCAGAGCTGACTGCATTGTCTTCCTTTGTGGCCTGGGGCTGCTCCCCACTCATAGGAAGGATATCAAAGAGACAGCTACTGAGTTCATGTCAGAGACAGTCCCTGTTCCCCTTAATAGAGTACCCACTTGGATACTGTTCTGCCATGGGCTACATCTGAGTAGGAGTTCTAGGTTGTATCCTTGAATGATCCTTGGTTGGAGTATCAGTCTCAAAAAAGACCCCTCTGCCCAGATTTTTGGTTCTGTTGCTTTCCTTGTAGAACTCTTGTCATCTCTAAGTCTTACTATCTCCCCCTTCTTTCATAAAATTCCCTGCACTCTGCCCAAAGTTTGGCTATGAGTCTCAGCATCTACTTTAATACCCTGATGGGTAGAGGCTTTCATTGGACTTCTGTGTTAGGGTCCTATTCTGTTCCCTGTTTTTTCCTTCTTCCAATATCCATCTAATTTGCCTTCCTGAGTAAGGATTGATCATCTTTGCCAGGGTGTCCACTCTCTCCATATCTCTTCAGTTTAGTACTTGAAGTCCTAGCTAGAGCAACAAGACAACTAAAGCAGATCAAGGGAATACAAATTGGAACAGAAGAGGTCAAAGTTTCACTGTTCACAGATGATATGATAGGATAAATGAGCGATCCCTAAAATTCAACCAGAGAACTTCTGCAGCTGATAAACACCTTCAGGAAAGTGGCTGGATACAAAATTAACTCAAAAAAATCAGAAGCCCTCCTGTATACCAAAGACAAAATGGCCGAGAAAGAAATTAGGGAAACAACACCCTTCACAATAGCCACTAATAACATAAAGTACCTTGGGTTGACACTAACCAAGCAAGTGAAAGACCTGTTTGAGAAAAACTTCAAGTCTCTGAAGAAAAAAAATGAATAAGGTATCAGAAGATGGAAAGATCTCCTGTGCTCAAGGATTGGCAGGATTGGCTATTCTACCAAAGGCAATCTACAGATTCAATGCAATTCCCATCAAAATACCAACACAATTCTTTATAGACCTTGAGAGAAAAATTCTCAACTTCATATGGAGAAACAAAACCCCAGAATTTTCAAAACGATCCTGTACAACAACAGATCATCTAGAGACATCTCCATCCCCATCTCAAGCTGTACTACAGAGCAATAGTAATAAAAACTGCATGGTATTGGCATAGAAACAGAATAGTGGATCAATGGAACCGAATAGAAGACCCAGAAATAAAACCGCACACCTATGAATACTTGATTTTTGACAAAGAAACCAAAACCATTCAATGGAAAAAAAAGACAGCATCTTCAACAAATGGTGCTGGTCCAGCTGGTTTTCTACATGCAGAAAAATGAAAATAGATCCATATTTATCTCCCTGTACAAAACTAAAGTCCAAGTGGATCAAATATCTCAACATAAAACCAGATATACTAAATTGGTTAGAAGAAAATATGGGGAAAAGCCTGGAACTCTTTGGGACTGGAGACAACTTCCTGAACAGAACACCAACAGCACAGGCTCTAAGAGCAACAATCGATAAATGGCACCTCATGAAACTGAAAAGCTTCTGTAAAGCAAAGGAGATAGTCATCAAAACAAAACAACAGCCTAAAGATTGGGAAAAGATCTTCATCAACCCTATATCTGACAGAGGGCTGATATCTGGAATATATAAAGAACTAAAGAAGTTAAAAAGCAGCAAATCAAGTAATCCATTTAAAAAATGGGGTATAGAGCTAAACAGAGGATTCTTAGTAGAGGAATACAGAATGGCAGAGAAATACTTAAAGAATGCTCAACATCCTTAACCATCTGAGAGATGCAAATCAAAACGACCCTGAGATCTCACCTGACACTCATCAGAATGGATAAGATAAAAAACTCAAGTGACAACACATGCTAGAGAGGTTGTGGAAAAAGGGGAACCCTCCTCCATTGCTGGTGGGAATGCAAACTTGTACAACCACTTTGGAAGTCAATCTGGCACCTTCTCAGACAATTAGGAATATTGCTACCTCAAGATCCAGCTATGCCACTCCTAGGCATATATGCAAAAGATGTTCAAGTACAAGGACATTTGCTCAACCATGTTTGTAGCAGCTTTATTTGTAATAGCCAGAACCTTGAAACAACCCAGATGTCCCTCAGTTGAGGAATGAATACAGAAATTGTGGTACTTTTACACAATGGAATACTACTCAGCAATTAAAAACAAGGAAATCATGAATTTTGCAGGCAAGTGGGGGGACCTAGAAATGATCATCCTGAGTGAGGTATCCCAAAAGCAGAAAGACACACAGGGTTTATACTCACTTATACAGACCTATAAGATAGGATAAACATACTAAAATATGTACACCTAAAGAAGATAAACAAGAAAGAGGACCCAGGGTAAGATGATCAATCCTCACTTAGAAAGACAAATGGGACAGACATTGGAAGTAGGAGAAAATAAGTAACAGCCCAGGAGCTTACCACAGAGGGCTTCTGAAAGACTCTACCTAGCAGTGAATCAAAGCAGATATTAAGACTCATAACCTTCAGCAGAGTGCAGGGAATCATCAGAAAGAAGGGGGAGTTAATATGACATGGAAAGGACAGGAGCTCCACAAGGACCGAATATATCTGGACACAGGGGTCTTTTCTGAGACTGTTTCTCCAACCAAGTTCCATGTATGTATATAACCTAGAACCTCTGCTAGGATGTAGCCCTTGGTAGCTCAGTATCCAAGTAGGTACCTAATAAGGGGAACAGGGACTGTTTCTGACAGGAACTCAATGGCAGGCTCTTTGACCTAGCCCCCCTCCCAAGGGAGGAGCAGCCCTTCTAGGCCACATAGGAGGACTTTCCAGCTATTCCTGAAGATACATGATAAACCAGGATCAGATGAAAGGGGAGGAACCCCTCCCCTATCAGTGGACTTGGAAAGGGGCAGGGAGGAGATGAGGGAGGGAGAGTGGGATTGGGAGGGGAAGAAGAAGTGGGATACAGCAAGTATACAAAGTTAACAAACTGTAACTAATATTAAAAAAATAAATAAATAAAATAAAAAGAAAAGAACCTAAGAACCCATTAAATTACTTCTGATATGTACTGATTGGCCTGCTCTTTAGGGAAGGGGAGGAAGACCTTCCTTATCAGTGGATTGGAAGAGGGACACTGGTGGGGAAGAGGGACAGTAGTATTGGGAGGGGAGGAGCGAGGAAGGTATAAGGGGGATACAAAGTGAATAAGTGAATAAACTGTAATAAATAAAAATAAAAAATAATTAAAAATTAAAAAAGAACTTAACACAAAACTGAAAGGTAGTATTGTAGTTCCATTTAATCTAGCAGAGTGGTCTCTGTAGGATCCCATTCTAAGACTAGAGGTGAATATTTTCTGTCCGCCACACAGAGAGGGGATGGAAATAACCGTGTTAAGTGTTTGTGGTGAAGAAATATGAGTCCATGGCCAATCTATACCCTGGTATTCAGAACATGTAACCTAACAGATATGATTTTAAAGACAGGCTGTAAGAAGAGAGATCCCAGGATATTCGTGACAAGGTTGACTGGGCTACCACTGCATCAGCTTCATAGAATGCCGAGGAGACCTGAGAAATGTGCTGGTGAAAGACAGCTCAGAGATAAGGAACTAGAAGACAAATGGCTTTTAAGTTTGAGATCATACTGTGTACACTAAAAACAGGAATAAATGAGTGAAAGTGGATTTTACTTTACCATTTATATTAATTGTTTTTTCTCATGGTTATGAAAAATAGCAGCCAGAAGTGACTTAAGAAAGGAAAAGATGTTTTGGATCAGAGCTTGAGAAAAACTATATATTACATATGAAATCACTGCTCAAGAAAGACTGTAGTCTATTTTGGATCACTGCTTAAGAAGACTATAGTACACATAAGAACTATTAGAGCCCGTATTGATCAGAACTTAAGAGAGGCCAAGTCTATATGGGTGAGGACATGGTGCAGCTGTGTGAAACAGCAAGACACACTGCGTCCTCAATTTGGAAGCAAACACGTGATTACTGTTGCTTACCTCCTACTCTCTTTTTCCTTCATTCTAGAGCTCCAAGCTGTAAAAATGATGTGCACACAGTCAAGGTAGCCTTTCCCTCTTTGGGTAAATCTCTAGAAACACCATCATAGACACATACAGACTCATGTTTCCATGAATATTTGAAATCCAGTCAAGTTAAAGATTAAAGTCAAAGATTCATGATCACAAGTTACTCAAACACATGCCTGATATTTGGTTTACCATCTCTTCAGTTCTGGGATTGGCTGCCCAGAAATTATAGTCCTTCCAAATAAGGGACCTGTGTATGGAGAAATGACAGTTTTTCCTCTGAGTCATGAATTGTAGTAGCTCTATGACACAGTGTATTACTTTTGACTAGGGGCCAGTAGGGGAGACTTGTAATCCTCATGTGTGCAAGAATTAGCTACATTAAGAAGTAGAGTTATAAAGTTTGACATTTCTACTTTGGGACAAGAAGGGTAAGTGTTACAAAGTGAACCCAGTGAGCAGTGCAATGCTCCGATGCCATACTCTAACTGTAAACAAAGCCATCCACTAAGCTTGGCATAAGAGGCAAGATATGGTGAGTGTATGCATCTTCTCAACATGCTGTATTCATATTAAACATCCCAGCTGGGGATGAGACATACAATAAGGACCTCATGAGACTAGTGTCCTTATAGAAAAACATGCAAGATAAATGGCCTCTTTCCACTCTCCCCTTTATGCTATGTAAAAATATAAGAAGAAAGCATCTTCTACAGAACAAAAAATTTGATTTCACATATAACTCAACCATAATGAAGCCTTACTCTAGCAATTATGTCTTTTGAATAATGAGAAAGAAATATTTATTGTTTGAGTGATAAAGCTTATAATGTCATGTCGTCACAGGCCACACTGCCTTAGAGACAATTGGTGATGATCAAATATCTGACACTTAGGAGTAAGAGCACTGGTGGTGTAGAGTTGAATAAAGCTGCCTTCCATGACACTTGAGAAATAAATCTCATCATAACAAGTAAGCCACAGAGCCTGGAAGCCAATGACCACAGAGAGGGATTTTTGGAAAGGTAGTGAAGGATTTATGTGTGTGTGTGTATGGATGTAATATGTATGTGTATGTATATGTATGTATCCATAGTATTTTCTTTGACTATAGGTCCCTAGGTACGTGTGTGTGTGTGAATATACGTAAAGTTCTGGTTCAGAAACATATTCACATATACATGTACCTCACAATATTCAGTAAAGAGTGATAGGGTAGAACACAATTACAAAAATTACTACACCCAAGGAAGGCAGTCACAGTGATTAAAAAATATTAAAATTAAAAAAGTATATTAAATAATATATGTCAAATTATAAGAAATAACAGTCATAGAAATAATTTCATATATTTCCAAATAATGGTTAATTACACTGTTCTTTAAGACTAAATAAATGTTTTAGGTAATTCACAGAATTAATGTTTTTGCTTTAATTTAATTTACCACGTAAGAAAAAAAATGTGATCTAGAGAATAAGTATGATGTTCTTAGCAAATTAATACCACGTCACTAAATCTGGAAGAACATGCGAAGATGTCTATAGCCATATAGTTTGAAAAGGTGAGAGAGAATTAACTAACCTCAAAATTCCTCCACTTCTCTTCCTCACCCTACATAGATTGGTTAAGGATCAGCTCTTTGCTTTTTATTGTATATTTTAAAGGCGAAAAAAACAAACAAATTAATATTAATATGATATAGTTATATGTAATGATCAATCTTATGCTTCTTCAAAGTCTCTAAAATGCTGTGCCTTTTGGTTTCAATAAGCTTAGTCATGCTTAGAAGACCTAAGGGGAAATTGCAGCTGTGTGCTACCACATGGTGAGACTCCTGAGTGCATGTGCTGAAATGAATAGCACCATCTTCTGCCTGACTTTTTAAGACTGGGTTCCCATATAACAGCCATCCTGAGGGGATAGCTAGGAGGTATTGCTTCTAATTCTGTTATTAATTCTTCTGTTCCCAATTCTGCATCCTGACTAGCAGGATACAACTACTATCATTCAAAAAAAAAATCCCTTCTCTGTGATCATCAACTTCAGGGCTTACTTGTTATGGTGAGATTTATTTGCCAAGTGCCATGGAAGGCAGCTTTGTTCAACACTACACCACCCATCCTGCAACTCATGAGTTTCAGATACTCGGTTTTCACCAATTTCTCTCTAGGACAGTGTAGCCTGTTACTACATGACATTATGAACTTTGTCAAACAATAACTATTCGTTTCTCATTATTCAAGAGATAATTTCTAGATCAAGGCCTCATTATCGTTGAGTTCTGTGTGAGAGCTGATTTCTTGTTATGTATAAGATGCTTTCTTCCTATATTTTCACATGGCCAAAAGGGGCAAAGTGAAAAAGTGAAAAGAGGCCATTTATTTTGCATGCTTTCATGAATATGAATATATATATATATATATATATATATATATATATATATGAGACATACAGAGACTCCTAATGACATTGTTTTCTGAATTTATAGAGCAGTGCCCTTCTCAGCCATCATCAGAGAAGCTTCCTCTTGCAGCAGAGGGCAACAAATAAAACCACAACCAGACATTATACAGAGAATAATAGATCTGGCACAGTTAACTACAGTCTGTCTTTATCAGATCTCTCCCCTGTGAGCTTAAAAAGGAAGAAACTGTGTAAGAGCAAGAGGCAATGGAGGTCACAAAGCCTTCTAAATCAATAAGAGCAAAGCTTGTATGAACTCAAAGATATGGAAGCAGCACGCACAGGTCCTGCACAGGTCTGCACAAGGTCCTCTACATATATATTATGGCTTCCAACTTAGTCCTTGTCCAGGATTCCTGAGTGTGTTAGTGAGTGGGTCTCTGATGTTTGTATCTTCTCTTGGGCTTTTTGACTTTTATTTCTTTGTTTCAAGGTGTTAGTTTTTGTTTAATCATATTATTATTATTATTATTATTATTATTATTGTTTATTATTATTGAAGGAGTCTGGCAATTGGAATTTTGCCTCCTGGCCTTGGCAGATGCGGGTCTTATCCATAGTTCCATTTCTCTGAGACTGTCCTTGGGGGTCTCTGCAGGCGGGGTGCTCTGAGACTGAGGAGTAGATAGCAAGCTCCCTGCAACCTTGGGAACCAGATAGCAGACTTTGTGTAACCTTGAGTGAATTCCTGAATGCCTTGTCAGGTGGCACAGATGTGTTGCTACTGTGAAAAAAATTTGCTTGTGCCCTTTGCTTTATAAGTGTTGTTTGCACATTCAGTAAACTGAGACTTGATCAGGAATCTGTCTTGTCTCCATTCTTCGTGTCTCTGTTCCCCAATTTCCACTCCCTCTTTCAGGTGGACCCTGTTCGACTAGCCCGCGGGACGGGTCAGTTGGCACCCGAACAAGGAACCTTGAAAATGAGGGGCAAAAGTGAGAAACGCTGGTTTTTGGATCTCCGGATGCCTAAGTAAAATAAGTGCTTCTTGACGACCGCCCATCGCACGGAAGAAGACAAGGTAGACAGACAGCGCAATCATGGGGCACAGTAGCAGCAGGGAGTTATTTATGAGGACTTTAAAGTCAATGCTAATAAATGTAAGGAGCTGGGAGAAATACCTTTATCCCCTTCAGTTTGTAAATGAAGTTTGTCCCTGATTCCCAGTTGAAGGTACGTAAATCTGGAAACTCGGGGGAGAGTAGGGAAAAGATTGCAAGAATATCACAGTAAAAATGGCCCTGAAAAGGTACCTGTTATAACTTTTTCTCTGTGGACTATAATTAGAGACGTGCTGGATCCTAGGCATAAGAGTGATAAAATGAAAAATTCGATCTCACAAGCTAAAGAGTTGCTTGGAGAAATTAGAGCAGCCAAACAGGCAGAAAAAAGTACTTCTAAGGTTATTTCAAATGTTCATAAAAGAGCTCAAACAGATTTGTGTAATTTGAGAGCAGAAAATAATTTAAGAGCTAGATAGTGAGGATGAAACGGAGTCAGAGGAAGAAACTGCCAAGTCTCATAATTCAGACTGGCTGCCTGTGCCCTCTGCCCCCGTTGCTTTCCCTGCCACATGTGCAAGAGAGACAGGACCACTGCAGGAATATATTACAGTTCTCTGAAAGTCCAATTAGAAAGGGAACAAGTTCAGTTATTAAGGGAATTAGAGAAATTAAAATAAAATAATAATAATAGTAGTAATAAATAATAATAAATTGGATTGTTTGCACTGGTAAATTTTAAAGTCTGTTTTTAAATTTTTGAAGTAAATTTTAAAATTATAAATGTGTTTTATGATTTCACTGCTAAAGAGGATGCTTTGTTTCAATATTACAAAAACAGGTTTTAAAAAAGTATTTAAATGTTTTAAAAGCCGGTACCGCAGTTGTTCTTGTCTTTGTCTCTGTTTTTTTGTTTGTTTGTTTGTTTGTTTGTTTTTGGTTTTTTGTTTTTGTTTTTTGTTTTTTCTTTTTGTCTGCTGGCTGTCTGTTTTGTTTTCTGGTTTTTGGTTTGCTCATGAGGTCTGGGGAAACTTAGAGTTTCCAATCTGATCAAGGGAATATAGAGGACACTCCAATTCCCAGGGAAAGGGATTGTAAAAGCTCTACTTCTTTTGGCACCAGGAGAGAGGGTCGCTGAGACCCTATTCTGTGTGATAAGAGGGCTGCTGGAGCCTGCTCTCCGTCTGGAAGCTGGGAGAGGGCCATGGGGGCTCTGCTCCTTCTGGTATCTATGTGTGTGGAGGAGACCCATGAGGGGGTCCACTCCTTCTGGAATTTGTGGTACTTGTGTCCAGTAGGGGCTGGACAAGTCCTGGTATTTGAGTATTCTGTTTACTCCAAGGTGACAATGTTGGATTTCTATGTTTTTTAGCTATGTCTCTATGTGTGTATATGTTTATTTGTGGACTTGACAATATTTTAAAATCTGACTGATGATATTAATATTTTTAGACATGAGACAGTTTAAACCAACACCTCTGAGTTTGGTTCTGGACCATCAAAGTTAAATTCTATAAAACATTTTAAAATTTATCAGGTATTTTAAAATAACCCTTGGACAGTCTAACAAAAATCTTAAAACCGTTTCTCAACCCTTTTGAGGGAAGTCAAAAGACCTTGGTATTTATTTTACTAATTTAGAAACTAAAACCAAGCCATGCTGTTTGAACCAATTAAACAAAAACTGCAGTTATTACAATATATCATGTAAAAAAAACTATAAAATATGTTGTTTTTCATTTAAAAAGGCTGGATGTCACCAGCTAGCAGTGACACCTAAATACCACCTGAGAGAGGACTGGGGAGAGAGAGAGACAGGGCAACACAGAGAAGGACACCCAGTCTACATGCTGATCAAATTTTGATTTAATGGGTGTCAGGTTAACACTTAGGTAGGCAAAAGGAGGTACAAGCAGTTTCTCATGCAGGCAATTTTACTCAGCCAAAACATAAGAGGGCTCACTCAAGGTTACACAGAGCCTACTGTCTGGTTACTATGGTTGCACAGAGTTTCTCAGGATCAGAGCAGTCCACTGTAGGACCACCAAGGTCAGTCTGTGAGAGACTGGACTTTGGAAAATAGCCAGTGCCAAGAGGCCCAATTGCACTACTCAGATGCCACTAACTCCAAATTTGCCATTAACTCCTAAAAGGCTGCCACAGCTGGAGATTCTTCCATGCAAAATGTTTGCTTATGCTCTTTTATAGGAGAAAAAGGACTACAGTTCCATGTTGGCCCAGGTTTTTGCAGGGTTATATTCAGATCATTGTTAACCATTATATAAAATATGTGCCTGGCTGCCAGTACCTAAATAAATGATTCAATGCTGTTTCTTTCTGGCCTATAGATTTGATATGGCCAGAATAGTCCATTTTTGCTGAGGGCTAAAGGCTAAGTTTAGTTCTCTGTTTAAAACTACATAAAACATTTGTCTTTTAATTTTTTGCTGTTAAGTTCTAATACAGTATAATAGGATTAATAAGATTTGCTAGCCCCTTTATAAATTATGTTTAATTAAAAGTTTTGCTTTAATTTTGATAAAAAGCACAGATTTAAATTTATGCTAAAATGAATAGTTGAGTACAAGATTGGGTTTTACCTAGTCTCTTTGTTTAGGTTGTTTTTTTTTTTAAGGTTAAATATAAAATGGGTAACCATAAAGTTTGGCTATATAAATCTACCAAAAATTTAATTCTAAATCATACATTTAAAAATATGAAAAAATTAAAAATTATAACATCCCGTTTTATAGGATACAGTTTAGAGCAGATGATAAAGCTAGACAAAGAGTAACTCAAATATGGTGGCCTCAGACTTGTCAGAGATCTGATAAATATGGCATTTTAACATATGCAAGCTTGTTAGGACAGAGTTCAACCTGTTGAGGCACAAGAAAACAAATTAATTCAACCTATAGTTTTTCCATTTTAAACAAAAGTTATTCCAATTGTTGATGCTTTAATGGTATTTACTGATGGTTCATTATCTGGTATTGCTGCCTATACTTATGAAAGAAAAATAATTTCTTTTCAAATGTCTAGCA
>REGO01000067.1:614289-658048 GCA_010120015.1 Rhombomys opimus
GTAAATTTAGTTTTGTCATGGAATATTTTGTTTTCTCCATCTATGTTGATTGAAAGCTTTGCAGGGTATAGTAATCTGGGTTGAAATTTGTGATCTCTTAGAGTCTCCATGATACTTGCCCAGGCCCTTAAAAATATGGAACGCTTCACGAATTTGAGTGTCATCCTTGCGCAGGGGCCATGCTAATCTTCTCTGTATCCTTCCAATTTTAGTATATGTACTGCTGAAGCGAGCACTGTTTCAAAGTTTTAAAAAGCAGTCTTTGAACATTTTTACAGATAGTGCGTATGTCGCTCAGTCTTTGCCTAGGTTAGAGACTGCAGGTCAAATTCAGACATCTTCTTCTGCCAGAATTTTATTTTTACAAATTCAAAATTTGATACAAGAAAGAAACTTTCCCTTTTTCATAGGACCTTTAAGGGCTCATTCTGATATGCCAGAACCCCTATCTAAAGAAAATACATTGACAGATAAAGCTAACAAAGTTTATTGTTCACAGTTAAAAAGAGCCCAGGATGCCCATAATATGCATCATCTTAATAGTCAAACCTTGAGACTTAAATATGGGTTGACTAAGGAACAGGCCCATAATATAGTCAAGGCCTGCAGTACTTGTCCTCAATTTCAGCCTGTTCCTCATTTAGGAATCAATCCTAAAGGACTGGTTCCAAATCAAATTTGACAAATGGATATTACTCATATTCCTAAATTTAAAAAATTAAAATATGTACTTGTTTGCATTAATACTTATTCTAAATTTATTTTTGCCACTCCTCAACCAGAAAAAGCCGCAAAGAATGTTATTGCTCATTGTCTGTAGGCTTTCAATGTTCTGGGTGTTCCTAAGCAGTTTAAAACTGAAAATGGAACAGGATATACTAGCAAATCTTTTAAAAGATTTTTGTCAACAATTTCAAGTTTCTCATATAACTGGAATACGTTAAAATCCTCAAGGACAAGGCATGATAGACCATGTCCACTGTACAATTAAGAATTACTTGCAAAAAAACAAAGAAAGGGGAGGTACTCCCCTGGACACCTAAGAATCATCTTAATCATGTTCTTTTCATTCTGAATTTTTAAAATTTAGATAAGCATGGTAAATCTGCAACAGATAGATTTTGGCATACAGAAACAAAAAACCTTTTGCTAAAGTAAAATGGAGGGATCCTTTAACAAATCAATGGCATGGACCCAATCCTGTATTCATATGGGGACGAGGAGCTGTCTGTGTTTTTTCACAGGAAAATGATGCAGCTCGATGGCTACCCGAATGTCTGGTATGACAAATGGATGAGGAGTTTTTCCTGACAATGATAATGATGTCAATGAAAACCCCTCCAGGCAAGTTGACTGCTTATTGGACATGCGTTCCTGATCCACCATTACTACATCCAATTTCCTGGGATGATCCAGAAGTCCTTGTTTATGTCAACAACAGTTGGCTTCTGGGTTTTCCTGCTTTTGAAGGAACACAAGTAAAACAGTCTCTTAACTTTTCAGGAATGGGAAGAGGTCATCCTCTTTGCTTTACCAGAGAGAGTATTCATCAGGACTGCTTACCAGTCTCCCCTGTCCAGGTCGTAGGTCGGAATGCCTACTACTCTAAAGTTGGGGTGGCAGTTCAAGCCTCCCTTTGCAACCAGGCAAAGTGGAACATTGGAGGGATATTATTGTCCTTTCCTATGGGAATTAAGAATGACAATCTTATATCTCCAATAAGTTATCCACCCTGTGAGAAAGAGGATCAACACACTTGTCCTTGATGGATGGTACCTTGGACAAGATACACTGAAGAAATGCCCACCATCTACTCCTGGGACAATGACCCTGCATTTACAGTTGTGGACTGGTCTGTCGTTAAGGGTATAAAGAAATTGGCTTCTGATAAAGGCAGTCAAAATTCTTTTGTTCTATAAAAAGCTGTTAGTACTGGACTTTGGAGGACTTCAAATAAAAACCGGCAAACCTATGTATGGAAATTGGGGGCTACCTTCAAATATATAGGCATTTTCCCTGGGAATGCAAGTAGCTTTGCTGAATTAATCAAGTATGCTTCTGTTTTGATATGTGTTAATCCTCCTTACTTACTGATATTTGGAAACATTGTAGTAAGACATTTTAAGAACAATGATGCCTATTCGATTGAATGTGTATATTGCAATATTACTAATTGTGTGAGTGCTGATAATAATGCTCTTTCAGCATTAGTTGTTAAGCAACCTGCTTTTGTTATGATTCCTGTTAGGGTTTCTGATTCTTGGTATGATGAAAGAAAATTTATTTGGACTCAGGTTCAGAATCACCTTGCTGGTATTTGGTCTAGCAAAAACTTCTCTTTGAACATGTTAACGATAAGAAATAAGATCCATGACATAGAATTTGCCAAGGAACCTAGGTTGGAATTGGCTGGTATAGCCTGGGATATATTTACTAGCCTCAGGAGGTGCTTTCCATCCTTTGACTCTGTGCTTAAGTGGGGACTGACGCTTGAGGGCATGGCGGGTATGGGTTTGTTGGCCTGTGCCTTACTTCCTTGTGTGTTACAGTTCATTTTTCAACAACTTCAATGCATGAAAGTGCAGTTGCCTGAATTTAAATTAAAGATCTCTAACAACCCCGTTTGATTTGGAGGTAAGTCAATGACGAGTAGGCGTCAAATTGTGTTTTTTTCCAACCTAAGACAGAGGCTCGTGAAAATCGCATCCGAGAACTTGATGACGGGTAAAAGAAAAATGCACATTTCGCCAACCTAAAACAGGCTCTCCATAAAACAAAGAAGGGGGAACTGAAGGAGTCTGGTAATTGGAATTTTGCCTCCTGGCCTTGGCAGATGCGGGTCTTATCCATAGTTCCATTTCTCTGAGACTGTCCTTGGCGGTCTCTGCAGGCGGGGTGCTCTGAGCCTGAGAAATAGATAGCAAGCTCCCTGCAAACTGGGAACCAGATAGCAGACTTTGTGTAACCTTGAGTGAATTCCTGAATGCCTTGCCAGGTGGTACAGATGTGTTGCTACTGTAAAAAAAAAAATGCTTGTTCCCTTTGCTTTATAAGTGTTGTTTGCACATTCAGTAAACTGAGACTTGATCAGGAATCTGTCTTGTCTCCATTCTTCGTGTCTCTGTCCCCCAATTTCCACTCCCTCTTTCAGGTGGACCCTGTTTGACTAGCCCACAGGACAGGTCATATTATTACTTTAGAAACCTGCTTGTTTTCTGGTGCGTGACAGAAAATGAGTGGGTCCTGTTGTAGCACATTTAAAAAACATGAGTGTTGGATTATGTATTAATTATTTTTTGACCTATAGTTATTGTGGCGGTATTATCTAACCTGCTATCAGAAATACTAAGACACAGACACCTGTTAGATTTTTAAATTGCCTTATTTACCTTAGGCCAGGCAGATATTTCACCTACACTCTCTCAATAACCTCATCATCCATCTCCCAGCCCCCATCTATGGCAATCTGCCTTAATCCTCCTCATCTTCCTAATCTTCCATCCATACTTCCAATACACTTGTTTATGATTTTTGTCTTGGCACCCTCAGCATCCTTCCTGCTTGCCTACAAGGTTCCCTCTTCACCCAACCCATCTTGGCATCCTCCTTCCTTCTCTTTTTCCTTCTCTCTGTTTCCAGTGATTCTCCTGTCCTCAAAAGCCCAGAAACATTAGCCATGCCTACTCCATTCTGCCCTGCCCAGGTATAGGACATTTAATCAGCCAATCAGGTAGGTTTATACAACAAGAACAGGTGTAACCAGTATATTGAGGGTGAGAAATTAGCATAAAAATAAAGCATCAGAACCCCCCCCCATAGGATCCATATGGGAAGGGAGGTGGGGAGGGGGAGGATCTGGGGGAATAGAGCTAGGAGAAACCAAAATCAGTATATATAATGAGAAAAAAATTAATAAAAGGAAAACAATTCACCTTGTCAATTGCCACACAAAAATACTATCACTGAACTACTGTTTGGTGTGTGTTTCAATTTATAATGGATCAGTTTTAGAGAGTTGTCAAAGAATAGCACTGAGTCTTGCATTTCATGAACTTCACATGTGTTTCTAGATAGGTATTATTTTATTTCTGTCAGCAATGCTTACGGGTTTTAGAAAATGAGCTTTCAGTAAGTAGTTATGGATTTATTTCTAGGTGTAATATGGTTTTGCTCTATTGAAAATATGATTTAATAATGTCTGTTGTGATTGCTTTATTGTTGGCATTAAAGTGGAATTACATCTAGGGCGGTAGTACATAATTGAAGCCACAGATCCTCAGGAGCTGAGACAGGTGAGTCATTAAAGCCAGGAGTTCAGGTCCAGTTGCCAAGAAGAATAGACTCTATTGTTTATTTTTGAGAACTACAATTGGTTCTTTGTCATTATTTTTGCGTTTTACATAACAGTATATGGCGACCTAGTAACTTCTATCTATAGTACTTGGATTTCCCATTCAAATATTTGCCAAGGGAGATTTCTATGTATCCATTTTTTTTTCTCTTCTTGGGAGTGATACAGTCCTGAAGCACCATTTGAAGAAGTTATGAAGTACCATTTTTGACTTCTTCCTGACTCCAATGATCCATGATTTATCTGCATATTTCTCACAAAACTGAAAAAATAATCATTAAAGAAGCACTGGGAAGTGCACATTAGAATATTTATAGAAAATTATTGCTAGAAAACATTCATTTTTTATATATAATCAATTGAATTATGGTTTATTATGTTATATAATTCACAATTTAATTCAATCAAATTTACTTCTTTTAATTAAATAAATGAGACATGGAAGTAAATTTGAATTATAAAACTGTTCTTGAAAATTATCTTATTATAATACAACTTAGCTTATAATCAAAAGCATATCAAATCAAACTTTAAGAAATAGATGCACATACATAGTAAAATATTTTACAACCTAAAGAGAGTTATCAACACAATTATGAGTAAGTAACTGTGAGGGATACAGAAAAAAGTTTTAAAAAGTATATAAGAAATATGAATTATCACTATTTTGCTTTGCTATCTTGTTAATGTATTAGTGTTCCCCAGTTTAAAAATATTAAATATATTTTTAGCAATTTAGCATATAGTCAAAGTGACTTATATACCCTTTAGTCAAAGTCAGAATTTTCCTATTTTGATAGTTTTATGCAACATTTTAAAGAGAGCTGGTTTTTTGTGGGTCTCTGGTTAGGGTTAAAACAACTGATTTCTGTTCAGTAAATATTTAATAAATGTGATACCACTATTGTTATTGAAAATAGATTCTTCTCTCATACAATACATTCCACAAATTTCCCCTTCCTCCACTCCTCCCAGTTCTCCACTCCCGACTTCTTTCCCATGTCCTCTTCAGAAAAAAGCAGGCTTCCAAAGAGCAACAGGTGTTTTGAATGGGAACCATGATTTATATTTACTTCCTTAAAAGTGTTTATGATTGTAATATAGTCCAAAATATTGTTTTGGTTATTATTATGCAGTAGAGAAAAAATCACAGCAAAAATACAACAATAGCAACGTTTCTCTTCAGGTTGCAGAATTGGAGTATTGAGCTCATGAGATATGCTTTTGTTAATAAACCTTTGGGACTAGCACAGCAGAATACGAATGCCATTTCAATCTGTATATTTTTGGAAATTGGATGTGACATCCAACATAAGCTAATATAAGGTAAATGTTAAGTTCACTACAAAAGTCAACATTTCTCACATTTAAAGGTTCAGATCTATGTGTGCTCTTCTCCATATCTATGATGCTGGAATTAAAAAGAAAATAATAAAATCAAATGGTTTATATTTGAATTTGAAAAGAAAAAGTTTTAAAAAACCATTGCATACAGTTAATTACAATAAAATACCTTAAGTAATTGTTTGATACAATATAGCTTTAATATTTCCTCCTTTCTTGTTGTCTCCCTAAACCATCACATGAAACTATTATCTCATGTTCTCTTTCATATTTGTGGCCTCTTTTTCTTTGAGAGAGAGAGAAGAAAAGAGAGAGAATTGTATCAAATATACAAAAACTTGCAAGGCAAAAGCAGAAACAGCCAAAGCAGGGACAGAAAGGTTACAAATGGTCTCCAGAAGCGCAGACGAGTTGCATCTGTGATGACAGGGAGGTTCACAACTTGGAAATTTATTTTCTCGGAAATCACCAAAGGCAAAGAAAGAGAATGAAGAGAAAAGGATCAGTCTTTAGAACTGGATGAGAGATCCAGGAAACATTTCAATCATGATAATATATATATATATGCACTCTAATAGAAGGTACCGTGGGTGTGAGGGAGCAAAAGATGGGGTAGGGATTGAAAAGAGAGAACGAAAAAAATGGGAGACTTGGAAAGGAAAAGCATAGGATAGAGAGAGCCAGAGATGAGATTGTCTTTGAGGGAAGATAGATGGCTTTCTCTACTACATCAGGGAGGAAGGAGGAGGAGGTAGGGGCATTCAAGCCTTGTGCATTTACCTCTTTTCAGAAGGAGCCTGAGAACGGAAGACAAAGAGTAAAGCCAGCACAACTCACACTCAGAAGCTTAAGTTCACCTGAAATCATTCATTTCACAAGTTAGACTGGACCTGTCAATAGCTAATTAACAATAACTTCCAAAAAACTTCTTTACATGAAGTAAGTATATAACCTGGGTATTTGACTTTAGGTACTTAATAAAAACTAGTACACATGTATTAGTGACTGCTGCTTAAGAGCACAAAAATATGTTTTCAATCTTTTACTCCCCACTTTCTTTTCCTTTGAAGTTTCTAAAATTAGCACTGTTTTTCTATTCATACAAAATTCAGTTCCCTTTTCGAGTACGTGCCACTTTAATAACTTAGTGAAATGTAATTCATACCTGGACAATTATTTCTAATGTTCTAAAGAACTTTATTTTTAAAACAACTTAATATTATAAAAAAGAAAAAGAGTGTTTTTTTATCTTACATAGGAGATGAGAAAATAATTTTGTGCCTTGAAGTACTAACAATATAAGCACACACAGAGAGACTACTTCAGAAGTGGGCATTGTTTTATCGCTTTTGCAGCCCATCTTCTAAGTATTTTTATCTGTAATAAAGCTCTTTTGAAGATACAATCGTAGGATGGGGAGAGTCAGAATAGCGTTATTTGCATTTCTATAATTTTCTCTTTTTAAAACAGAATTGTGTTTGAAACAAGGAAATTTGCAAATTAAATGTTGGATTCACTTTAGGTTTAAATCACAACTTAACTCTGATAGGTTCTCAAACTGAAGTAACTGCAATATTTGGTTTAACAAGTGTGGCTTTTTTTTAGAAAATTAAAGAATTCATCTGAACAATGGAATAAAATGAACATTAAATATTTTACATAATTGATGCTGAAATATCTATCCCAATTCTCAATATGGAACTGCAACATTTCTCAGTGAATGACTTCTTATGTTCTTACTGCATCCTATCAATGTAAAAAAAAAGTATGCTGAAATCTAACTATGCGAATATGTTTTAGCATTAAAAAATTCTATAACTCACAGAATTATTTACTATACTCTTACTTGGTATAACTTTTATTATACAAACTACTTATAGAATTCCTTTGCAACATTTCCAGATTTACCAATGGCATTTAATTCTTTCATTTCTCCGTACTGAATGTGAGTTTATAACTACCTATGTCATTTTCTATATGTCTACCATGCTTGGATATTTAATTCTAATTTCAATCTTTAAAAAGTCAGCTATTCTATATCTTTTCAGTGCTTTACTAATTATTTTGTGCCCCCTGGGAAGATTTTCATTCTGCTATCTCATAAAATTTAAGTAGCCACTGAATTCAAACTTAGCATGGTGATACATATCTCAACTTTATTTCTACACTTTTCTGTGACTGTAAGACTAGAATTTATTCTGAGAAGTTTTTTTTTTTTCCTTCTGTAAATACATCCTCTCCAGAGATGCCACTGGGATAAATCCCAAGATCGTGTTATTTGGGGGATTATACAAGCCGGACATGGAGACTCAGACAAGAATGCAGACAAAATATTTGCCAGAACATGTTCCAGCTAGTAAAATAAGTAACAGTTGAACAGTGGAGGTTAGTGTGCCTGTGTGTGTGCATGTGTGTGCATGTATATGTGTGTGTGTATGTGTGTGTGTTTGAGAGTGAGAAATTCTTTCATTGAATATTTAGCTAGACGCTGAAGTGTAATTTTACGCAGAGATGCCAGATATGATGTGACACACCCAAAATCCTGGTACTATGAATCTTGAGATGAGAAGACTGGACTTTAAGGACAAGCTTGGCTACACAGCTAGAGCCAAAAGAAAAGATTCACCTTGGCCCCTGTCGTCAGTTTTTTCTTCCAGGATGGCCACAACAAATGCCTTCTCACACTTAGAAGATACATATAATTGAGTGGTAGAGGGTGGGAAAAGTCGAAAGAATGAAGGCAAGATGTTGAGCCAGCAAGTGAAGTTATAGTCAGTCACAACTCTGAGGAGCTGCTTGAGTAAACAAAAGATGCTATAAAGTGGACACAGAAGAGTGAGGTGAGGCGTAAGCAGTGTGAGCATCTGCAGGAGCCATTTATAAGTGTCTTCACATACATTGTACTGTGGAAAAAGACATTTACTGTAGTCTTGGTGCTTCTTGTGATTCAAATCCTGCTTTTCGTTCCTGATTAACATGTAATTTTCAACAATCATTTAACCTTCTTCGTCATTAATTTCTACTATAATTATGTAATAAACAACAAGCAGAATCCTAGGCAAGTCCAGAATTCTTTCTCAAATTGTGAACATTAACAGTTTTCCTTTGGGCTTAAATATTAATTAAATCATGTTTGATAATTCTGTATGGCAGTTGTAGAGTTTCAAAAATTGTCATCATAGATTTCCAGCTCCATAAAAGAAGACTGGAAATAGTTCCCTCATTTTTCATATTAAATAGAACCATGTATAAAATATGAAAGAGGAATGAAAAAGCAATAGAAATTTACAGACCCATGTTAATAGAATAAGGAAAAATTTCTGGATTTAAAAGTAAGGAAAATAATATTAGCAAGTCAAGAATCAAGAAGCACAAAAGAAATTAGTACATGTTTGGATAACAGAATAAATAATAATTTGATCAGTTAATAAATAGGATTTCCTTGTCCTTTTGTGGTTAATAAAATATATTTGGCACTTTTAGTAAAAAATGCCAATTCCTTGCTTAGTGTAGAGAAAATATTTATTACATATGTAGCACAAAAAAAAACATTAATAAAGGGTTAGAATTCATGTAAAGTGAACTAAGATTTCTATATTTTCTCAAACAGGTGAGACTGCAATACAAATACATAATTCTAATATTATTGCACAGATAATTTTAATAACTAGAAAGAAATTAAATTATGCAAAGAAACATGTTGAAAACAATATTTATAATTTTAGGTGTAATTATACAAAAGCATTTAAAGAATTAAATACTTTAAAGAATTACAAGAGGGCAGAAAAATATAACATTAAAACTAAGCAAACAAATGTATCCATCATATATCCACAAGTTCGGTTAACAACCCCTGCCCGTCTTTTACCTCCCTATCTCCACCTCACACCAATCTTTAGGTGCTGGTATTCTCACCATTTTCTACACAAGTGCTTTAACCAGCTCAACTCAGAGTCAGATACTGTTTATCATATTTAGGATATGCTACTTTTTCTTCTTAAAAAATTTTTGGGGGTATTGCAACATCATAAGTTTCCAAGTAACTACTTTTTACTCACTGCATTTTTCTTAAGGTTTCTCTTGGCCCTTTGTTATCATTATACTACCTGTTTCAACTGGACACACATGAACTCACAGTACTAGTGATTACTGACACAAGATCTGCACAAGATCACACCTGTTAGATGATCGATCCTTACTCAGAAAGACAAACGGGATAGACATTGGAAGAAGGAGAAAACAGAAAACAGGATGGGAGCCTACCAGAGAGGGCCTCTGAAAGACTACCCAGCAGGGTTTCAAAGCAGATGCTGAGACTCTTAACTAAACCTTTGGGAAGAATGCAGGGAATCTTAGGAAAGAAGGGGGCATAGTGGGACCTGGAGAGGAGAGGAGCTCCACAAGGAATGCTACAGAACCAAAATATCTGAGCACAGGGGTCTTTTCTGAGACTGATACTCCAACTAAGGACCATTTATGGAGATAACCTACAACCCATGCACAGATGTAGCCCATGGCAGTTCAGTATCCAAATGGTTACCCTAGGAAGGGGAACAGGGACTGTCTTTGATATGAACTCAGTGGAGGACTTTTTGACCCCCTCCCTTAAGGGGGGAACAACCTTGCCAGGACACAGAGAAGGACAATGCAGCCAGTGATGAGACCTGATAGTCAGATGAAAGGTGAGGAGGACCTCCCCTATCAGTGTACTTGGAGAGGGGAATGGAAGGAGATGAAGGAGGGAGGGTGGAATTGGAAGTGAATGAGGCAGGGGGCTACAGCTGGGCTACAAACTGAATAAACTGTAATTAATATAAAAACAAAAATTTCATTTAAAAGAAAGAAATCCAACCACAGATTGGTAAGAGCCTTCCATGGACTTACCCCTATCTATGGAACATGTGATAGCTGCTGGGAAAAGCAGAGTCACTTTCTTTTAAAAAGCTGTCCTCTAAAGCTTTGTAACTAAAGCACTCTCCGTCATATCTTGTATTTTTCAACTTGAAAAGCATTTTCTAGACCATAAAGCATTTTCTTAAATCCTAAACAGCCTAAGTATAACAGTGAAACTATAGTTAGACTCACCTAGATAGAACAGATAGTATTTCTTGAAGGTTGCCAAATACAAATGAACTAAACATTTTGAATATAACGTTTACATATTACTTTACTGATTTTCATATCTGTTCTTACCATATGTAGTTTACTGTATATAAATGAAGCGCATATGCATTTGGAAAATAAATCTGTTCTCCATGTTACAGTGAATTAACCCACGACTTTGTGCACATATATGGCAGCGCTCTTTGGACTCAGTAGGTTAAATGAGTGTGTGTGTGTGTGTGTGTGTGTGTGTGTGTGTGTGTGTGTGTGTAACTTGCAGTCCTGGCAGAAATTAATTGGAGGGGATGTAATCAATAAATATAAATAAAATTAACTTTTTAAAAAAGCAATGCTTTTCGAAATAAAATATCTAGGAACATAAATATTCCTACTCCTCTATCTGTTTGCCACATCTTAAAATAGTTTAAAAAAGCAGAATGCCAAGTCTGCCTACATTTAACCCAAGAAATTATTTTTTTTAATAAATAGCAAAAATATAGCCATTTACAGGGAACATTTATATTAAGAAACATATGTTTAGGCTAATCACAGCAATGTCTTTATTTCTTGGTATACATTTTTTTTTTGTTGTTCATTAACTTTCTCATTGCTGTGATGATAAAACAGCTTAAGTGATGAAAGGTTTAGTTGGTTCGAAGTTAGAGGTGACATTCTCATATAATCTGTCATGGTAAGGAAAAACATGGCAGGAAGTGGCTAGCATGTAGTATAAACATGTGCCAGGACTTTTAACTTCCTCATATCTTGGCAGAATAGGGAAAAGAATGCAGAGAATGTTGCTACTCAAAATGCTCCCTCCCCCTCATTTTTTTTTCTTTTTTTATTTTGACTTCATCTGGTACCACAGCCTATAGAAAGGCTTCACTTCCATTTAGTGGAAGTCTTCACTTCCATGACTGAGCCTGTCCAGAATCTACCTCAAATGCTACACCAACAAAATGTATCTCCTTGATTATTTCACTCAAGTTAATAACAAAAATTAACATTTGAAGATATCGTTTAGTGAAAAAAAAAATCCCCTTGGCAATTTTAACCCATAATGTTCAAGATTTTCAAGATTTTACTTTTTTAAATTAGGTTTTCCTTTGGAGGTCAGGTATTTTATCTTTTATATTCTAGAACAATGTTTCACTCTTGCCAGTACTGTGTTAGAAAGACCCATTTCTAACGCTTAGTATGCATTCTCTTAGACACAGGTCCCATACTCTGTCACCAGGAGAGTGCTGAGGGGCTGACTGGGGGTCAGATGCCAAGCTGAGTGATGTGCTGTGATAGTCATAATAAGCAGAGTCAGAGAGGTATGGCTATAGCTTACACAGGAGGGTACTCACAGGCTGTCAGTATGAAAGAAGACTAGTCTTGACTCCAGTATTTAAAGCATGTGAAGATTTGGTGGAGTTAGGATTCCTAATAGAAAATCTCAGAGCAGGAACCTTTGGATGTGACATGTTCTCTTGGCCATCTTCTTCTCTGAGCCAGTTACACCTTGGGAGAGTCTTTCTTACCTCCCCAGGAAAAGGTCAAGAAAAACTGAGTCTGGAAGGCAAAATGAAACCAAATTGATGTCAGGCCTAGAGTCCTTAGAGGTGCTACTCTGTAAAAGACAACCAACAGTTGGCAGTGAGTCATAGATGCAAGCATACGGGAGGAGAGGAACCAATCTGCATTTAGGGTGAAACTTGTATATGAAGTGAATATGAAGGTCAGACAGGAACTCTAAAAGAACTGTGGATGAACCCTGAATGGTGGGTAAGGTGAAATTGAAACCAAACCATCATCAACAATATATGAGAATCAGTGATCCCTAGTCTGAAGTGAGTGGCTCCCAGACGGCCCAGCAAATGAGTATTAGGTATTATACTTATCCCTGTAAAGTGAAAGAAAGCCTTATTTTTTATTATTGTGTTTTATAATAGTGATACTTAGTCTTCAAGAAATTAGAATCTTCTACCATACCCTACAATTTGGAATAAATCAGGCCATTTTAGATCATAAGAGGCAATATATTTCTAAACTTTCTTGCCCAAATGTTTTTGTCAAGTTGGCTAGAAATTGAATACAGTTGCAATGAAGAATTTTATGCTCTGTGATTAAACTTGAAGTGATCAAAAAATTAGATGTTTTGCAGAAGCAATCCTCAGACCATTAAAATAGCCTTCAGGGTCTGGGTTAACCTAGTCCTATAGAATACTTTATTTAAATAAATAGCTCTTTTAATCAAATCATAGCTTCCCTCAAGAGCTCACTCACTGAATGAACTTTATTCCTCTTAGGATTCTCTTTCCTACACCCAAATGTAATTTCTTTATAAAATGCCTCTGGCAACATTTTCATTCCTTTGTCTTAATGTAAGGTAGAGTTTTCGTTTTTCCACCATTGTTCTAATTGATTCCACCCTGAGCACATTCTTGCTGAGAAGTATTTTTCCCTCTTGGAGTCAGCAGTACTAAGTGATCCTGTGTACCTGAGCCATTATTTTAAGTGCATATGGCTTATAAAAGTCCAGTCAGTAATGATTACTCAAATCTCTTCCAGTCTCAAACATAGGAGCCCCAGTTCACTAAAGCGTTCACTGAATATTTAAGCAGTTAATCTGAGACTTCTATTCTCTGCCTTAGGGCTGACTATGTCAAAACAGAGTCAAGGGACTTAACACCTGCAATTGACTACTGCAGTCCTGTGTTTGTAAATTGCAAGAGTAGAGTTTTCTTCCTATGCCCTCATTTCTCCTTCAAGTCTCTTACTCTCTGTTTTTTGAGAAATTTGTACACTATATTTTGATCACATTCACTCCTCCTTCCACTCAGATTCACCCCTTTCTTAGCCACCCAAGTTTGTGTCTTTGTCCTCTTCTTTTTAAACCCTACGATTAAAAAGAGTGTTTCAACTTCTTTTGCACAGATAGTGTTGCACGTATACAGCTGGATACGGAGCTTTCCACTACATCGTGGTTGACGTACGAATGGACACATACTTAAAACAGATTGACTTACCTTCTTACAGAAATTATCAGCTGTCAATAGCTCATAACTAGGCATGGGGCTTCATGTCTATCATTCTTTGTATATGACCCAAGCTTGAGTGGATGCTGTGGATGCTGTCACAGCTGCTGTTGAGTTCCCATGTCCTGTTGCCCTGCTGTGTCTAGAAAACACTGTTTACATGGAGGCTTTACCTCTGGTTCTTAAGCTCCTTCCACCTACCCTATTTTGCAATGATCCTTGAGCCTTAGGAGGATAGGAGGCTTTCAAAAAAGGGAGATGTAGAACACAGTGGTATAAAGTATTGAAGGGAATGCTGGCTAATATCTGCTTATAAGTGAGTACATACCGCGGGTTTCTTTCTGGGCCTGCATTACCTCACTCAAGATGATATTTTCTAGTTCCATCAATTTGCCTGCAAACTTCAAGATGTCGCTGCTTTTAATACTATTCTATTGTATAAATGTGCCATATATTCTTTGCTCATGCTTCAGTTAAGGGACATCTTAGGTATTTCCTTTTTTTCAAGCTATTACAAAAAAAAAAGCTTCTATGAACATAGCTGAGCAAGTGTCTTTGTGTAATAGAAGAGCATATTTTGGGAGTGATATAGCTGGGTATTGAGGTAGACCTATTCCCAGTTTTCTGAAAAACTGCCAAATTGATTTCCATAGTGGTTGTAGGAGTTTACAATCCCACCAGCTTTACAGGACAAGCAAGCTACAATCCACAGACCCAAAGAAGCTAAGTAAGGAGTGCCCGAGGGAGGATGCTTGAATCTTATTGAGAAGGGGGAATAAAATAGACATCTGAAGTATATGAAAGGAAGTAGCTGGGTAGGAAAGAGGGGGAGAGGGGTACAGGAAAGATCAAGTGTGGGAAGGATGGGGGAGAAAAGAGAAAAAGTGAGGGAGGGAGAGAGAGAGAATATGGAAAAGAGTACTGGTATTGGTAGAGGTGGCGAGGCACCTCCTGGTCTAGCTAAAAGCCTAGGACAGGGAGAACTCCCAGGAATCTGATGGTGACCCTAACTAAGACTCTTAGCATGAGGGGATGAGGAACCTGAGAAGGCCACACCCTGTAACCAGTCAATACTTCCAATGGAGAGATAGAGACACCAACCCACTCACAAAATGTTCGACCCACAGTTTGTTCTGCCTATAAGAAGTGCACAGATTTTAATGATGGATCAGAAATTGAGAGAATAGCCATCCATGACTGGCCCAGCTTGAGACCCATCCTATCAGAAAGAGCCCACTCTTTAATGATATTCTCCCACACATCCACACAGGAACCTAGCATAACTTTCCTCTGATCTGCTTCACCCAGCTGCTGATGAAAACAGATGCAGAGAACCACAGCCACACATTAGGCAGAGCTTAGGAAATCTTGTACAAGAGGGAGAATAAGAATTAAAGGAGCCAGAGGGGTCAAGAACACCACAAGAAAAACAATAAAACCAAATAACCTGGGGCCAGAAGGGCTCTCAGAGACTGAACCACCAACCAAAGAGCATGCATGTGACAGAACTCGGCCTCCCACACATGTGTAACAGATATTCAGCTTGGTCTTAATGTGGGACCCGTAACAGCTGAGACAGAGTCTTGTCTCTGACTCTGTTGCCTGCCTTTGGATCCTTTCCCTTAACTAAAGTGCATTGTCTAGCCTAAAAAGGAGAAGATGAGCCTAGTCTTACTGCAACTTACAAGGCTGGATGATACGCTTGAGAGGCCTCCCCTTCTCTGGCAAGAAAGGGAAAGGTTGTGGGGGAAGGGAAGGCGAGAGGGAGTGTGTGAGAGGAGAGGAGGCAGGGGGAGCTGAGATTGGGATGTAAAGTAAATAAATAAATTAAAAACTAAAATAAAAATTTAAATTAGAATGATGAAATAGTAAAAGCATTTAATATGTGCTCCATATTTTTACAAAGTTTTTCTTTCAACCCTTTTTGAATTTTTTAATTATTATCATTTATTAATTTATTCAATTTATATCCCAGCTGTATCCTCCTCCCTCATCTCCTCCCAATTCCACCTTCCTTCCCTCTTCTCCCCTATGCCTCTCCCCTAGTACGCTGATAGATAATGTCTTCCTCCCATTCTCCTTGACCCCAGGCTATCAGGTCTCATCAGGACTGGTTGCATTGTCTTATTCTGTGAACACTGATGCAAAAATACTAAATATACTCACAAACCGAATCCAAGAACACATAAAAGATATCATCTGCCATGATCAAGTAGGCTTTATCCCAGGCATGCAGGCATAGTTCAATATACAAAAATACATGAATGAAATCCATCACATAAACAAACTGAAGGAAAACAAAATAAACAAACAAAAACAAAAACAAAAAAATACACGATCATCTCCTTAGATGCCAAAAAAATGTTTGACAAAATCCAACACCCATTCATGTTTAAAGTCTTGGAGAGATTAGGGATACAAAGCACATACCTAAAGATAGTAAAGGTAATATACAGCAAGCCTATAGCCAACACTAAACTAAATGGAGAGAAACTTAAATCATTCCACTGAAATAAGGGACAAGGCAAGAATGCCCAGTCTCTCTGTATCTTTTCAACATTGTACTGGAAGTCCTACCTAGAGCAATAGGACAACTAAAGAAGATCAAGGGAATACACAACTGAAAGGAAGAATTCAAAGTATAACAATTCTTTTTTATTATTACTTAATTTTCTCTTTTACAATTTAGTCATTATATATCTCTATTGAAACCCCTCTCTCAACTCCCCCATTCCCACCCTCCCTCCCTCTTTCTCCATCCCTTTCTCCTAGTCCACTAAAAAGGGGAGTTCTCCACTACTGCCATCTGCCCATAGCTTGTTAAGGCAATCAGGACTGCCTGGATCCTCTTTCTCTGTGGTCTGGTAGGCTGCAACATCAAGAATGAGTGATCAGAGAGGAGTCAACTGAGTTCATGATAGAGGCAGCCCCTGATCCCCTCCCTCAGAGATCCACATGGAGACTGCACTGCCAATTGGTCACATCTGAGCAGGGGTTCTAGGTCCTCTTCATGCATGGTCCTCTCTTGGTGCATCAGTCTCTGCAGGACCCCCTGGGGTCAAATCTTTCAGTTTTGTTGGTCTCTTTTCGGGGCTCCTATCTCCTTCACCCTTCTCTTCCTCCATAAGACTCCCTGCATTCCACCCAAATTTTGGCCCTGCATCTCAGCATCTTCTTTGATCCCCTGTTGGTTTAACAGTTTGTTAAAGGCATTTAATTACATATTATTGTTTCTGTTTTTTTTTTTTTTTTTTTTGTTTCTCTGTCTCTGTCTGTCTCTGTTTTTTTCTTACATATGTGTATTTTTGTGTATTTGTGGACACATCTCCCATTGTGTTGTCATAAAAAAATTGTTAAGTTAGTTCTCCTCTTCCATATTCATGTTTTTTCTGGGTCTCAATCTCAGGTCCAATCTATTTGGTATTCTGTAGGCTTCTTTTACACTTATAGGCATCTCTTTCTTTAGGGAAATATTCTTCTATAACTTTGTGAAGGTATGTTCTGGGGCTCTGAGCTGGGAATCTTCCTCCTCTTCTATTCCTATTATTCTAGGTTCAGTATTTTCATAGTGTCCCAAATTTCTTGGATGTTTTTGTGTTAGAAAATACATTTTCTGTGACTAATATCTATATCTTTTATCATATCTCCTATGCCTGAGATTTTCTCTTCCATCTCTTTTATTCTGTTGGCGATGCCTTCATCTGTAATTTCTGTTTTCTTTCCTAGGTTTTTCTTTTCCAGGATTGTCACAGATACTGGCTTCTTTATTGCTTCTATTTCCCTTTTCAGGTATTGAACAGTTTTAGTTATTTCCTTCTCCTTATTTTCCTCTTTCTATGATTTTTATAAACCCAGAATTAAGATCACTTTTGTGTGTGTGTGTGCTTCAAGTGTATTAGGATATGCAGGATTTGTTGGAGTATGATAGTTGGATTCTGGTGGTGACATATTGCTCTGTTATTTTTCCCCTCTTTTTTGTTGTTGTCTTGCTTTGTTGTTGTTGTTGTTTCTTTTTTTGAGTATGTTTTTATGTTTTCTTCTAGCATCCAGTTGTCCCTGGTTTTGACAGATTTGGTAGTGCCTATTGGCTAACACCTTTGGTGATTAGATGTCTGCCTCCTCTACCCTGGTAGTCTCCAATGGTCACTGTCCTGGGGCTGCAGGCAGAGTTGGGCAGACCTCACTTCTGCTTTCAGTCTCCAATGACCTCTGTCCCTGAGCCCACAGGCTGAGCTGCAGCGCAGGGACTGTCATCTGGAGGTCGCTGAACAAACCCTACCAGTCTTACCTCTCCTGTGTGTGAGTTTACATACATTACTGGCATACCTTAGAGATCAGAAGAAGGCTTAACTAGATGGAGTTCTAGGCAGAAGTGTGCCTCCATGTAGATGATGGAGATGAGTAAATGTTCTTCACTCCTGAGCCATCCCTCAAGCCTCAAGCCCCAATGTTCTTAATTACAGCATTTGGAAAGATTCCATTTATTAGAAGAATTATTTGAAGAATGATACCAAGCTTCAACAAATCCATCCATAATGGGATATGATAGTAAAACATCAAGAAGACAAAAACTTGGAAAAATACTTATAATACCTGGACTTTGCATATATAAGGTAAGGAGTACCTATTATAAGAACTGAAATCATGGAACAGATACACTTTAGTATTTCTGATATCTTTTGTATTGCCTGTATTTTGAAACACCAGCCCTAACACCAGTTAAAAAACACTGTTATTGTCAAGAGTTGGGATAACAGTTAGTTGTACAGGCATTGTTCTTATTAAGCAAAAAAAAATTCTTGGGATTGTACTCACTACATTTTCAGCCCATTTTTAAAGCTAAAATAAAATTCAACTGTCAGTTTATACAAGCCTTAGGCATAATTCCACATAATTCTGCCTCAGCTGAAGGTCACCAGATTGTCTTCTGCCTAATAGTTCTCATTATAATGTTCTGGATTATGTTCAAAAAAATAATTTTTTAGAATAGTTTTATGTAGGAGTGACTCAAAGTGGACACCACATTTCACTTTTCTAGTAAAATTATTTACCTGTCTGTTTTCCTTCTCTCTGTTGCCATGACTGGAATCTGTTGGCACTGGATGGGGAAGAGGGACATTTTAAACAGGCCCCTTTTGCAGTCTCTCAAGTTACCATCTCCACAATGGAACAGGTAGCAAACTGATTTGCACTTTATGCAGTACCCCCCATCCCTTGGTTTAATACAGTGCATCAATTCACATTAATTACTGAATGAGTAGCAAAGATTGGAAAGTTGGCAGCCTAGCATTTCTGAAGCTGGAAATCCCTTAGTCAGTAAAGGCATATCTCAGATTGGTACATTAGGTTATCAAGAAACATTTGTAAACCTGGGGACTGAAAGTAAGCAGAAACTGCACCTTGCAAGGTTGGTACTTGCATGCTAATGTACTCTTAGAAGGATTTTGTTCACAGGTTGGTATGAATGCTGCTTTCTGGGTAGGCAATTATTATTGTTGTTATGCTGAGACCTTGGTAGATGATTTGTTTAGTTTTGACATAAGTTGGATTATTTGGAGCCTGCAATGCTACATTTTGTGTGCAGCATTGCATCCTTTTAAAACAAACTCAGTAAAGACAGATTTAAGATGGATTTGCACCTAAAGTCTGTCAGCAGTCTTCAATATTTTATCAGTAGAACTAACAATAATAATTTTCTGAGTCCCAAGTTTATGGTGGCAGCTGAACAGAAATAACGTATGAGAATGAGGCATGCTTTATTTTTTTTTAACAAAAATATAACTAATACTAAAAAGAAAAAAAAAGTGTGGTACTATAACCCATAACATTTTCCAGAGACTGAATGACATATCCTTCATCCTCTGTGCTAGGAGAGACACATGCCTCTTCTAATTGGTGCCAGGAAGTTGTTTACAGAACACTGAGATTTTGAACATCAGATCTGAACATGGTAGCAGTGTTGTTGCTAAGAACATCTCCCTGAAGAAGTTATGCACAGCAGCTCACAACAGTGCTTAGGAAGAAAATGCACCAAGAAGGGTGTAGGAAAATGATGGCTTCTCTTTGTTTTCAGGGTGATCAAATTTGATTTTGTTGGTGATAGCAGTCAATAGATGGTTCAGGTTTGTGATCCTAACGTTGATGACAGATTCCATTTGAAACAGTGAGAAATTGGGCAACAATGAAAATAGATGTCCTGTGTTATATGAGTTAACAGCACTCTCCCAGAAGTCCCGAGTTCAATTTCCAGCGCCCACATGGTGGTTCACAACCACTACAGATACTGATGTCTCATGGGATCTGATTTCCTCTTCTGCTATGCAAAAGTACATGCAGACATAACAGCCATATACATAGGATTTATAAACAAATACTTTGAAATTCTTATTTGCTATTTTAGATATGTGTTAACTAGAAAGAATATCCAGAGTAGATGTCCTTGAATGGTACCAACATTGGTTTTCCACTACTGCACATTTGCCTCTGGCCCTTCTAATCTTATGAGCTTAAGGACAGGGTACTTGGTTTTGTTGAGTCTTTGTATTGTTCTCTTTGTTTCTAAGTTATTGATTTCAGCCCTGAGTTTTATTATTTCCTGCTGAAGACTCCTCTTGGGTGTGTTTGCTTTCTTTTTTTCTAGAGCTTTCAGGTGAGCTGTTAAGTTACTAGTATGAGCTCTCTCCACTTTTCTTTCCTTTTACATTTTAAATTTTTATTTCTTTTTATTTATTATTATTATCATTTATTACAATTTATTCACTTTGTATCCCAGCTGAGGCCCCCTCCTTTCTCTCCTCCCAATCCCGCCCACCTCCCTTTTTCCTTTTCTCCCCACATGTCCCTCCCTTAGTCCACTGATATGGGAGGTCCTCCTCCTCTTCCCTCTGACCCTAGCCTATCAGGTCTCATCAGGACTGGTTGTATGGTCTTCCCCTCTGGCCTGGCAAGGCTGCACTACCCAGGTGGAGGTGATCAGACAGCCTGCCACTGATCAGATCTGTTTGTTGTGATTTAAGGCACACGTTTGTAATTTTTTTGTAGGACACACAAGTTGTGTGAAGGACGTCCTATGTGCCTTATTAGCATGTCTTATATTAGCCAGTATATTTTTTGTTTCTTTTATTCAGGTGATATTTATTTAATTTGGTTTTCTACAATTTATTCAGTCTATATCCCAGTTGTAGCCCCCTCCCTCATCTCCTCCAGTCCCACCCTCCGGCCTCTTCTTCCCTTATCCCTCTTCCCTAGTCTATTGATAGTGGAAGTCCTCCTCTACTGTCTGACCCTAGCCTATCAGATCCCATCAGGATCTGGATCTTCTTCCTCTGTGAGTTGGCAAGATCTCCCTAACAGGAAAAGTGATTAAGGAGTAATATCAATGGACTCAACTCTCCAATAAAAGGACACAGACTAACAGAATGGTTGCAGAAACATAACACAACATTCTGCTTAATTCAAGAACATACCTCTGCAACAAAGAGAGATACCACCTCAGAGTAAAGGACTGGAAAATGTTTTCCAAGAAAAGGGCCCCAAGAAGCAAGCTGAAGTAGTTATCCTAATATCTAATAAAATATAATTTCAACCAACATTAATCGAAAGAGATGGGGAGGGACACTTCATTCTCATCGAGGACATCACAATCCTGAATGTCTCTCCACTTTTTTTAGTGCTATGAATTTTCCTCTTAGCACTGCCTTTATTGTGTTTTTATTTTTACTTTGTCCCATAAGTTTGGGTGTGTTGTGCCTAGAGAGATGCCTCAGAGGTTACAAGCACTAGTTGCTCTTCTAGAGTTCCTAAGTTCAATTCCCAGCAGTGACATGGTGGCTCATACCTGTCTGTAATGAGATCTGGTACGCTCTTCTGGTGGGCAGGTATACATACAGGCAGGACAATCTATACATAATAAATAAATAATTCTTACAAAAAACATTTTTTCCTTTAATAATACTAATAATAAAAGACAACAGGGTACTGACAGTGCTGGTCAGAACCGTAGCTATCCCTAAATTCCTGACATTGGATATGTCCATTTGTGTGTAGAAATAAAGGCCATCTGCAACTGAGTTTCCCTTTACAAACAAAAACAAAAATATAAAATACAACTCCAATGACAATAGATGAAGGCTCAGAGTACAAGATATGATGTTCTCCACTTAAAGTACTTTATTCTGAAAAGTTTATAAATATGATACAAATATGTATCACTGAAGGATACTTCTTGTCACTCTGTAAGAATCCATTTTGTTGAGAATCCTGACTTAATAAATTTCATCTTTAATGATAAATCTGTTTTTCTTGTATGTTTCATTTATAAATTAAATGTTAAATATAAAATAGGATCATTAAAATATATGTGCATATATATATATATATATATATATATATGCACAGATATATGTAATGGAATTGATGAAGAGTTGAAAAGTCAGAGAGGGAGAGTCATAACTAAGACCTAATAAGAGAAGGAACTCTCTATTTAGATTAGTAATTAGATATTTAGGCGTAACTACTATGTGTCAGTGTCTTTTGTATCCCGGAGAAAATGTTCATCAACTATTACATGTAGCTACAACTCTATCCAAAGCTAATAATTTCAGATTTTAAATATTTAAAAGTTATCAAATTTGTGATTGCTTTTTACTCAGCTGCACTTTAATTCATATAATAAGCCCTATCACATTCTTATTTTAATTCATAGTAGAAATAAGGACATCCTCTTTGCCTTGGGATTTCTGTTTAAGTTAGACTGAATCACAGTGCAGTGACAGAGAGAGCTTCTAAACAACAACAACAACAAAAAACTCTGAGTAGATGTGCCCAAACAAGACTTTATTCAAATGCATGAAACATTTATTTATAATCACTGGGTAAAAATTCTTTCACAAGTCTTACTGCTTTCGTTGGTGTTCTTTTCAGGAAAAAGCAAAGAGCATTTACTAGATTGGCTTAAAGGATCTAGTCTAGCTAGTCCAAAAATGACTGTCTAAGCACTGGAGACTCGGAAAACCTGAAAGCTGCTCAGTACAGAATCCCGAAAGCTGAATGATAGGAAGAACCCTGGAAACTCAGCTGCAGTGGGAGCTTTGGTTTCTTTAAAAACTCAGCTATGTTCTATAAACATGTTTTTGTTGTAATCCCAAGTATGGGATTTTGGAATACTATTTATTTTATCCAAAGCTGATAACAGCCTCATGAGAGGACACAGAATCTTAGCCACCTAGAATCAGCCTCTTGAGAGGTCATTGTGATCTTGGTCAACTGGAAACTTTTTTTTGCAGGGGTCGGAGCAAGGGCGAGGGCATGGGTATTACAAGCTGAAAAAAGATCCTTGTGCACACTCTGACAGGGTATAAATAGGAGCTCTTGCCTGCATGTGTGCCTGTGTATGCGCGCGTGCACACACACACACACACACACACACACACACACACACACACACACACGTTGCTTTCAGATGATACTAGAAAGAAACAATTTTGAGAAGACATCAATGAGGCTACTGCTATTTGCTGTTTGCTTTCTTTGCTGTTTTCTTGGAATCCTGACAACAAAGAATGGAAGCACCCCAAGGAACTAAGTTTAAAAAGGTATGCATCCCTGTCCCTACTAACCTTCTTTCTCTCCTACCTAGGGCTGGGGTTTGAAGAGAGGGAGAGGCATTTATGAACCCCAAATAAAGTAGGTGTAAAAAAATCAAAGCCTACAGCCAACAGTCATCAGCCTATGTCTAAAAGATTAAAAACCTGGGTTTCAACTGTTAGCAAAATATGGTGGCATCAGTGTCACTGTCAACAGCAGAAAAGATTCATGCAGATCGAAAGGGGTAAATACAGGAAGGCAAACAACAACAGTTTCCCTTGGACTTTCTTATATCTGAGTCACCTCAAGTAACTGTTGCTCATTCTGAGGGAGGGTTTTTATTGCTAAGATTATGCTTTCAGAAAATATTCTTACAGGCTTGTCTAGATGTGTGCCTTTAATTTATTCCACCTCAAATAAATAGGGCTACTAAGGTTAATAACCAGCAAGGTTTACAGACTTTGATATATGTGTTCATGTGTTTTTCGAAATATTTCCTTGTAATCCTCAAACACACACACACACACACACATATATATATACATACATATATATATATATATATATATATATATATATATATATATATATTGCTTATAGACCTCTGCCATTATAACCAAAGTTTTAAAAACTGTCAGCATTACTAATGCACTGCTATTATTATTTATTAGACATCTTTGAATAAAGAGGACAGAATTTCCTTTTTTTTTCTTATACTGCCAATTCAGACATTAGAAACTTTTCTGTAAAGGGCTAAATAGACTTTGGTGTGTCAGCAATCCTGTCATTAGTATTGAGCTGCTGGACATATAGAAGACTTACCATGTTGTAATGAAACTATGTTTTCAAAACTAGATAGGAAGGATATATTGGTTTTGACCTGTGCTTTTGAAGTTTTTTTTCCCCCTGAAATCCTTAGTATGATAATCAGTAAGAGAAAGTAGAAATGAGGCTTTGTTTGTTTGTTTGTTGATTTTATGGGGTCGTGTTGGTAGTTTTTGTTTAGGGGTTGGGTTGTTGGTTTTATGTTGCTGTTATAAGAAACTATATATTCCACCCTGTTGAGAAACACAAACTTATGAACTGTTTTTCAGACCTCTCAGCATGAGACCCCATAGAAATATGGTTGTCAGGTTGTCTTCTAAAGCAATGACATTTTATGATCAGTACTTTTTGCACTTAATGTCTGTTGTAGCCATGATGTCTATAAATTATTTAGAGTCACAAACATAGGCAAAGATCTCCCAAAGTGTTTCATTCCATTAAAATAATCCTTAGAATGATTGCAGGAAGGGGAGGAGGTCCTCCCCTATCAGTGGACTGGTGAAGGGGCATGGGAGGAGAAGAGGTAGGGAAGGTGGGATTGGGGGAGGGGATGAGGGAGGAGGCTATATCTGGGATACAAAGTGAATAAGTAGTAATTAATAAATTAAAAATAATAGAATAGTTCGTATTCACATTCAAGAAATAAAATTTGGGAATGAACAATTGGAATCAGTTGTATGAGTAAAATAATTTCTCTCAGTATTCTGCAAATAGCACAGATGCAAAGACTTCTGTCTTATGAGGGATTACCCTCTGTGGATTATTTCCTTGTTTAAACCAACAAATATAGCTTAGGGAAAGAGGCTGCAACTTTTTCTCTGTTAATGTTTAACACAGATGGGATCAGGGATATTGTTTGTCCTCCACGGATGCCTTATTTCTCTGCTCTGAATTTTTCTGTTTGCTTTCTTTCATTTGTCATTCAATAATGGGATTGCAGTCAGGATGTGGCTCTGCTATTTGATCAACATAATAATTAAGGACATAAGGGTAAAGTCTGAGATGTTATTGCTACAAGTCAACACCGTGCAAAATAAACATTCTCCCAAAGCCTAAATTATTTCAGAGGAAAACTAATGCCTACAGGCATTAAGTATTCTAGAAAATAAAGTTAAATGGAATTTTGTGTTCATGTTTGTGTATATGTTCTTCATATTCCCTCCTTTAAAATGTCAGGGAAATTATCTACATTTTAATGATCTGTATTGTTGACCTCTTTTCTCAATACCACTAGCACTGGGTTAAAGCAATAATGATCATTTTAATAATTACAATGCTGTTCACATTTATACAGTATAGCTTTTACTTCACACTTATTGCCTGAAGATCTGCTGTTTCTCTAAATAACAGCTACGAGCAAAACTCAAAGCCCACTTAACTGTTTCAAATATATTTTTTTACAGCTTAAAACTTTCTAGCATCAATCAAATGCACAGAAATTTGCTTCTTTGCTTATAGATTTTAGCATGTGCTTCTAGCAATTAAACAGTGGTTTTGCTGACATGCTTTTAAGATTATTGGGGATGGAAATACCAGACTTAAGAATGACTTGAGGGAATATCTACAGGCATGCATATGCTAGTCAGGGCAAAGACATTGTTTAAAGTATCTGTAAGGGAAAATTTACCAAGTGTGCCTTCGGTGTCTGCCATTTCAAAGAAGCAGGAGAATATTGTATTAACCAACAATGAGCTATAAGCATGCTGCTGGTATAAAATTTAAGATTAATTTTATGTACTACATAAAAGCTTTATATTCATAGAAACCCGTGGATAATTTCTGGTATAACATGAGGCTGAGTAAGTGTATACAGCTGCTTTATGTGCCTCCATCACAAGGTGTATAATGACACCTAAAATTAATTGACATTGCAAACTCTAGTGAAAAGACATTGGCAGATGGTGTCTTGTCTGTATATTAAAATGGTGAGGTTATCTGCAGAAATTCTCTTCTTGTACTCTATCCCATATTCCCTCTACAAGGGATTTATATTGCTTTTTGTCTTTTTTGTTGTTGTCATTGTCATATTAAAATGTCACTTCCCAAAGTACAGCATTAGGCAGAGAATAGCTTCCAGAAATGACATTTCAAAATGCTGATGTATTTGATTCAGTTTGCTTCTTTTTTCCCCTCTTCTTTCAGACTAGTGCATCCAAGGTGACATGCTTCCCAAATATAATTGGTAGACAGACGACAGGTGAAATGACCTACCATCAGGAAGCTTTCCTTTTCTTGTTTTTCCAGTGTTAGACCTTCAAGTCAGGATCACTACCAGGTCAACTGGATGATTAAAGAGGTACAGAATGCGAGGAAAAGTAGCCCTAAAACTTCAGTGCTGTGTCATCACAGAAATATCCCACCTCATTTTATTTATCAGATTTTATTTTGAAATATAACAGATAGATAGAACACATGGAAATATGCTTCCCACAAAACATAATAAGCTAGAGAGACTGGAATAATAACCTCAGTCCTGAAGTTTTTCTTGAAATGGGCCATATTCAGTGAGCTTAACGCAGTGTAACATAATGACTTTAAAATGCTGAGAACTGTAATAGGAAAATGTGTATATTTCATAACTTCCATTGGCTAAACACCTTAGAATAGAGACAAATACATCAACATGAATGAACCTCTGCAAATGAGATTATGCTCATCTGAACAGACACAAGCCACATCATGCTTTAGCTAATGTGAAGTGATAAGCTCTGCTCCATAGCCCCTTTCAACCAAATGTAGAAATCAAAGCATTTATGGTTTTGATACCATTTCCATTTTAATTTTTCATTAACTAATTTAATTCAAGGTTCCCAGGCAGAGCCACTAAATTAATAAAAATAAAGGGCTTCATACTAAAAGGGGTCTAAAAGATCAAAAGGAACCAAAACCCTGAGCAAGTAGCACACACCAACACCAGACACTTAAAACACAGCAGGGCTGAAAATGCTAATGCAGTAATAAATATTTAAATTTAGCTTGTTGATGAAACTGCTGAGAACCTAGAGCAGAAAATTTCTTCTCTTACTGCGGAAAACAAGTGATAAATGGATACTAATACAGAAAGAATCTAAGAGGAGTACCACATAGTAAAAATTACAAAGCAAGTATTTCATAGTCTTTGAAGTACATTATGATGAACAAACATAATCTTCCAAGGAAAGAGGGCATACAGACAGATTGAAGCCATACAAAAGAACATGATCTGAAATTATATAAAAAATATTTACAAAAGTTTTTGTGTGTTGTGTTTTGCAAAATGATGCTTCATGGACAGATTTGTGGATGTAAAATTTGAAGTAAGCAAACAGCAAGAGAACTAATGAACAACATTAAGTAACATGTTAGACTGAATTTCCATTATGTGGTATGTTAGTGATTGAAATATTTACAAGTCTGCAGTGCTCCTGATCTGTCCTTATTGTGTTAACCTGCAAAATCCAAACCCAAACAACAAGAGCAGGGATAGCAGAAGAACAAGCCAAAGAATATAATTTTATTGTGAGGCAGTTTTCTCTATATTCCCAGATGGCCATTGATTCAAATTCTGTTTACTACCACGGTAAACAATTCTTGTTAGCAATACTAGGAATGTTACCATAATACCAAATTAAAATATGGAATATTTTCTATAATAACTACTGTTTTGTAGTTATTATGTTTTACAGTTTTTTTAAATAACAAATCATGCCACATTAAATGAAACTTGGATATAAGAATTTCAATTTCTATATTTTTTTTCCTTTCAACTACAAGAAGTCTTTAAGAAGAAAAAGACAATACAAACATCAAATCATCCTAACAACCACAAGCAGCTAGGTTATTATATTGTTGAGCCTGGAGGGGTGTAAATTTAGGTGATAGGGTTGGTAACCCTGTGGAGTGTTTGCCCTCTTCAGTTAGGTTGCAGTGAAATTATCCTTTTGACATATTTTTTTTCCAGGAAACATATCTTAAAATATTTAAGTTCAGTTCCAAATTGAGAATCCTGGAATACAGCTACTCATATTACACGCCCAATTAAAATCCCACTATGTTATTTGTACAAACATGACCTAAATTTCAGTACGCTTTTTACATTTTTAATGAAGAACAGGCTTTTAATGTCTATTTCAGAATAGTTTCTGGCATGAGCAAATATGCATTTTATTTGTAAAGCTAAAAATTGAACCCAGATAATACACAAAGTTTTGTTTGATGAAGACAACAAAGATTGATGAATTTGTAGATTATGAGGTACACATTAGATTTTATAGATAACAGTATCTACCTGGAGTTAAACACCCATTCATGATAAAGAATTACACAATAAACAATTACGACAGATATACTAAAACATGTTAAACAATAAAAGTCTGAATGCAGATTATTTATCATATCATGAGCCATATCAGAACAGTGCTGCTGAAGGACAGAGGGAGACATTTGAGTCCTTGAAACGACTCAGTGTGAAAAATTATTCATAACAGGCACAGTAACATTATTCTAAAAGCATGCCTTCATGGCGCTGGCCATCCTCAACAGGGTTTTGTGAACTGTGCTTTGTCCTTGTTGAGTTTTGGAAGCCATGAACTTTAGTGTCAAGAACTATGACACTGAGTTCCTCTTTACAGTTTAGGAACAAGACTTAACAGCTGTGTCTTGATTTGAAATTGAATTATGTGCAGACAGAGAGGATTAGATAAAAGGAATACACAAGCCATATTTCAGGAGTGAGATCTTGGGAAACCCAGTAAAGGTGGAATAAGAGAATGAATTCAACAAAGTTGTCTTCTGACCTTCACATTCGTGCCATGCCAATTTAGCACCCAAGCTCAAATATCATGCACACATTAACACACACACACAAATACACATTAATAAATAAAATAGAAATCTGTTATGATTTCTACATTTTCACCAAAAAATTACTTGTATACAATTGAGAATATTTTTAAAAATTTATTATTTTATTTATTACAATTTATTTACTTTGTATCCCAGCTGTAGCCCCCTTTCTCATCCCCTACCAATCCTGCCCTCCCTCCTTCTTCTCCTATGCCCCTCCCCAAGTCCACTGATAGGGGAGGTCTTCCTCCCCTTCCCTCTGACCCTAGTCTATCAGATCTCATCAGACTGGCTGTACTGTCTTTCTCTGTGACCTGGTAGAGCTGCCTCACATGGGAGTGAGGTGATCAAAGAGCTAGCCATTGAGTTCATGTCAAAGACAGCCCCTGTTCCCCTTACTAGGAAATACACTTGGAGACTGAGGCTATGGGCTAGATCAGTGCAGGGGTTCTAGGTTATCTCCAGGAATGGTCCTTGGAGTGTCGGTCTCAGAAAAGACCCCTGGGCCCAGATATTTTGGTTCTGTTGCTATCTTTGTAGAATTTCTATCCCCTCCAGGTCTTCCTATCTTCCCTTTCTTGCATAAGATTCCCTGCACTCTGTCCAAAGTTAGACCATGAGTCTCAGCATCTTCTTTGATACCATGATAGGTGGAGTCTTTCAGAGGCCCTCTGTGAAAACTCCTGTTCTGTTCCCTGTTTTCTCCCTCTTCTGATGTCCATCCTGTTTACCTTTCTGAATGAGGATTGAGCATTTTACCCAGGGTTCTCCTTGTGTAGTTTCTTTAATTGTACTGATTTTAATATGTTTATCCTATATTATATGTCTAATATCCACTTATAAGTGAGTATATACTATGTGTGTCTTTCTGTTTCTGGGATACCTCACTCGAGATGATCTTTTCTAGATCCCACCATTTGCCTGCAAATTTCATGATTTCCTTGTTTTTAATCACTGCGTAGTATTCCATTGAGCCACATTTGAGAATCTTATATGAGCCTACAGTGGACAAAACAAGACATCATCATTTAAGGTAGGAATGACAACATATAACATTATATATATATATATAACATTATATAACAATATATAACATTACTTTCTCTGGTAAAGTTGTGATTTTAGCAATATAGATGTGAATTCTCTCTGTGAACCTACTCATTTACTATAAAAGGCAGTTTCTCTCCATTATTATCTTTGTGTTTGCACAGTTGTATGAATAAATTTTCAATTTGTATCTGTTCCCAAGTAATAATTGAAGAAGATGAAAAAACATACAAACAAACAAACAAAAACCAAACTAGAAGAGTCACTACTGCACCTACATTTATGCCCTGCCTCTTACTGGAGTGATACACATATGAGGCATAGTTCCACATTATTGTTTTATTGCTGGTTAGTTTTTTTTTTTTATTTTACTCCATGGTTTCAATACATTCAAGCTGCTCAGAGTTAGTTGTATGTTTAAAAAACCAATTTGAATAAATTATGCCCCAAGCAAAGGTGCATATGTTAGGCCATTTGCCAGATTAAATGGAAAATCTTTGTATATATTTTTATCTAAAAATCTCAAAATATACTCTGCAGTTTAGTAGGAATACCACCTGTAGCAATCCCAAGAATTAGAGCAGACACTCCTGCGGTTTGGGTCTTTCTCAGATAAATAGTTCTTAATTAATGTCTTCTAACTGAAATGGACTACCAGACCAAGGAGCCAGTCAAGGCGTTAACAATTCATTGCCTGAGTATGACTACCAGAGCACTAGCTTCCTGTGGCCTTATCTGTAAAGAGGCAGAGCAGTGAGGCACTGAAGTCAGATATATAACATATGATCACATGAGCATTTTTTAGGGCACCATGCTCATTTTCACACAGAGGCCCATGACCTCACAGAAAATTCTTCATCTTTATTAGAATAAATGCTTGAAAATGGTATAAGCTTACACAATATGAAATACTGTGTGCAGTGCAGACACTGGATTGTCTTGTGCCTAATAAAGCAATGGAAGACGCCATAGGAATGAGCTTTAAAACCTTCTGCTGTATATGTCAGAAAGTAGATTTTTATTTCGAACTCAATGTAATAAGCGTGTAAGAATTTAAGGCAATTCATAAAGTGTAGCTCATTTTATTTAAATGACCAAAGTGCTTTGCAGGAGCAGGAGTGAGTTATCAGTGACGAGATGCTTGGGGAAAGATTGATGTATGTGGCACTTTCAGAATGAGCCTAGAGTATGAAAATATTCCGACTATAAATCCACACATTAGTACCGATCACTACTTCAACTTCTATTCCCTTCCAAGATTTTACATTGACACAGTCATATCTAACACAGTCCACAGGCTTGTGAGTATTGACAAGTGTGCAATCATATGCATCCAACATTATAGTATCAAACAGAATATATATTTTTCCTAAGATGCATTTGTGCTCTGCGTATACCTGTCTCTCTTCCTATAAGCTGGATGTGCACATATTGTTTTTATCTTGCTAAAGTTTTCTAAGTTCTAAGACCCTGAAGTTGCTCATGAGTAAAGGTACATCCTTATCAAACCTTATGAGTTTTTAAGTTTGATCCCCAAAATCCAAGTATATGCAGAAGCAAATAACCAAAGGTTGTCTGTTGGCCTTCATTTGCATATTATAGCATGCTTGCTGGCCATGAAACACACATACACACATAGCTAAAATTGTGTAACATACTACCTTTTTCTTTAGTGTGTTAGACAAAGTTACACAATTGTGACAATGTATTTAACAAAATTTATTCTAAGTAAAGCCTTGTACTAGCTTGTGATCTCATGATTCAGTCCAGGATGACGTGGATCCAATGTTTCTGTTTATGTCGAGTGTCAGATATAAGCAGAGAGGAGCTGCTCTAAGGACAGTCACAGAGCAGAGCTAGAATTGAGCAAGACAATACAACTGGGGACAAGGCGGTTCTTTGAAAGGCTCTGCCCCGAGTTCCCTCTGTCTCTGAAAGGTTTCACTTCCTAACAGGCCCTGCAGTGAGAAGCTCAGTGGCCCAAATCACTAACGAAGTTTGAGCCTTCATAACCCAATCACCTCTCTGAAATACCACTACTTAGAGAAGAAGCTTTCAGCTGGAGCCTTCCAGATCTAACTCATAACAAATACTAACATGTGCTTCAGATTCTTCCTTGTCTTTGAATAGCTAAATGCATTGTTATTTTAGTGCGAAAAAAAAATTATGTCCTTTTACTCTTGGTAGTGCTTTAGTCAAAAACAGGTCCTGTGTATACTAAAACGCACCACACCACAAACTTATAGTCCTAACTTCAGTGATAAATCCTAATTCATCAGGATGAGTTAGCTATTTATCCATTTAATGACTGAAAGTCATTTGTTAACTTTTCTATATTGGGCAATCACAAATAAAGCTCTTTCGGGGAACATGTTTTTAATTCACTTTGGTAAATGTCAAGAGATATAATTACAGGATCATATGGCAAGGATATGCTTACATTTTAAAGAAATTGTTAGCTGGCTTCATAAGTAGATGTACTTGAAAGTATTCTGTCAGTAGATAATTCCTTTGTCGTCTCCATCTCCCTCCAGTATATAGTAATTTTAGTGTTCCATAATTTAATCAATAAGACAGGTGAATTATAATATCACATTGACATTTTATTTCCCATTTCTCTGATTAATTTCAGCTACTTACTTATCATTTGCAGATAGATTGTCTTTGGTAAGGGGGTTCTTGCAAATATTCTCCATCTTTCTCTCTCTCTCTGTATATACGCATATAATTCTTATTATGTATATATGTATATATGAATATGCATACATACAAATACATTACATACATATTTAATGTCCTATTCTTTGTGAGTTTCATCAAATATATCTGGTCTTACTAATTTACTTTCTCCAACTCCTCTAACATCCTCCACTACTTCCCAACCCACAATCTTTATATTTTCTCTGTTTCTCTCACTCTTCACCTAGCCATCATGCTCTCCACAGGGGCGTGGGATAAAAAGACCCCACCTCTTCATCTCTACCCATCATGTCTCCCTCTTCCCTCTCCGTTCTTCCTTAAGATAAAATTATTAAATGCAGTTTGTATTGGCCAGCTATCCCTGAGTATGAGGTCTACCCTAACAACTTTTTGATATATGAAGTATCATTCCACTGAAGAAAACTCACTTCCCTCCTCCCAGAAGCAATCCTTCGCATTTAGGCAGCCTGATCTCCCTCCTCATCACCATGTAATCTGGACATTTTAGTGCTCTTACTTTTTTTTTGTTTTTCGGTCTTTCTTTCTCTCTTATCCTTTTGCATGGCACCAAGAGCTGCTTCCAATGATGCTACTTTTATAAACTCTAACTTGCCTTACATGAAAAGCAGTCCAATGTCCTTATTTTTTTTAATTACAGAAAAAGGGAGGAATATGAGCATTTAGGCAGCTGGCTTCTATGTTTCCTAGTAACCTATGATGTCATCATTTGTTGCCGCCCACAGGGGCGTAGGGTAAAAAAGACCCCACCTCTTTATCTCTCTTGCTCTGTCTCTCTCTCTTGATCTCTCCTCTTTCTCTATTGGGGTACCCCCTCTCATCTCCGTATCATGTCATTCTCTCTCTCCTTTCCTCTCTTTCTCCATCCAATAAACCTCTTTCATATAATAGTTGTTGTATGGATCATTTCTAAAATAATAACATTGGTGTGTTGGGCCAGGAAAGGCTCTCCTGGTAGCCTCTGGTCTGGTCATGCCAGGGTGCCTTACACAAACCACCATATCCATAATAGTTTTATCTTCTGTTCCACCAATCACTAACCACCACTCAACCACATATGCCTGAAACCTACACTTTCTCATAATTGCTCTACCTTGCCTTTTACCTGCATTTTACTACGTGCCCCCTGCCCTTTGCTCACGGCTGCTCCAAGCACCAGGGACCAGGAGACACTTGACTCACCCATAACCAATGCTCCTCTAGAACCTGCTTGGGAAAACTAGCACACTCATGCTGGACTTCACTTTTAGCCACAGACTCAGACACAGCCTGCTTCTAAACCATCCTTGTCAGACTAAGTGCAATTCTTATTTTAAATGGTCCTACAGTTGTAGACATGGTCTCACTGCCATCTTAATTGAACACCTGACGATGGTCCCTGAGTTACTATAGAGGATTTAGTAAAATAATTTTTAAAGCTGGAGAGGAGCCTTCCTGATAGACTCAGCTATGGTATAAAACTGTGCTCCAGACATTGGCTGCTGCTGTGAGGCTGTCAGCATTCCCACAGAAAAAAAAAAAAAAAATGAGGCATCGGCAATGCCAGATCCTGCAGGGGTACAGCCAAAAGTCAGCTCCATCAGGATTGTTCACTGCACTCACCATGGAATCACAAGAACAAGAGCCACAGACACTTCATGCTTCATGCTTCTTGGTCTGCTGGAGGACAAATGGCTCCTGTGACCTCCACCACCCTCATCCAGACCAGCGTAACATTGTAGGGATTCTTGGAAGCTGCAGGAAACCTGCCTGAATCCACCTCTCAGGTTAACAGGAGACCAGCTTAAGTTTTTCACCTATTGCTGATCTAGACGGTGAGATTCCTCGCCTTTCTCCGGTTTTGGGACTCCCCTTTCCTGGCCACCTGATCTCTATATCCCTACATGCAACACTGGCTGATTGGTGAGTCTTTCCCTCTGGTTGGCATCAATTCCTGGCTCCCGGATCACCACATTTCTGCATCGACAGCCTTCACATAAGACCTTCCTCTCCCATGGGTGAGATTATCTCTCTACCAGCACGATTTCGACTCTCTCCCCTTCTCACACATCTGAGAAAATCCTAGCTAGGTAAACTGTGTCTGCTACAGACAACTATGCCCTTGGTCGTTCATGAGCTATTAGAACAGATTGCACAATATTAATCTACTGAGTCAAACTTATCTCTTGGGATGCTTGAGAGTCATTGACTCCTACCTACCCAATGGAAATAGTCCATTTGCCTGTTCCTCCACATTCTCCTCTGGGATTCTTTGGGAGAACTTTAGATTTCTATTATCAAATGCCTGCTTTAAAGAACTCTAAGCTTATAGACCTCTGTAACCAAACTTGGCTTCAGTTTTCTTAGATGATAGACCCAAAGCAAAACCCTTTTAATTACTGTCAGCAATAGGGTAAACGTAGATCTCTTAGGTAAAAGGAGTTTCCATGTTCAAGTTTCTTCTGTGATCCCAATTTCCTCTTCCAAAAGTTTTAAATGTACACCTAAAGGAATTTTCTCCAGAACCTGCCTTTGTCTTCTCCATGTATATATATGTACACACATATACATGTATATATGTATACATGTATGTATATATATACCAGTATCCTGAAAGACCCAGGTGTTTCTCACATCCACGACAGTGCCAAAGCAACTACCTACAGATGTTCCAGTCTAACCTCCCAGACAACATCAAGCTGGAACTTCACTTTTCCCTTCCAGCCATGAATGTTCTCAGCATCAAAACAGCCTGTTCTTCCCAGACTTGGCCATCATTTCAGCCTTTTGACCTCCCTACAGCATGCCTAGTGTCAGCAGGAACTAGCCACTTACTCTGCCCGGTATTCACGTATTATCAACAAAAGGCTGGAATGGTGTGCTTCAGGCCCAAGACAAACATCTCTAGGTTCTCTTAACATTTCTCAGCCTCTGTCTGCTCCTGGGCATGGCGGGCAACCCCATCCTCTACCCTAAACTTTCCAGGTCAGGAGCTTTTACTCTTACTCACCATGTAATCTCGATATTTTAGTGTTCTTCCTTCTCTCTCTCTTTCTCACACCCTTGCATAACCACCAAGAGCCACTTCCAATGAACCTACATTTATATACTTTAACTTGCCTTACATGAAAAGCAGTTCAATGTCCTTATTTTTTAATTACACAAAAAGAATGGAAAATCAGAGACAAGGCAGGGCTGCCCACTGTCTCCATATCTATTCAACATAGTACTTGAATTGCTAGCTAAAGCAATAAGACAACTAAAAGAGATCAAGTGGAGACAGATCAGAAAGGAAGAAGTCAAAGTATTACTATTCACAGATGACATGATAGTATAAATGAGTGACCCCAGAAATTATACCAGAGAACTCCTTCAGCTGATAAACACCTTCAGCAAAGTGGCTGGATACGAAATTAACTAAAAAAAAAAAAATCAGTAGCCCTCCTGTATACAAAAGACAAAAGGGCTGAGAAAGAAATTAGGTATAGTGCAGGGAATATTAGGAAAGAAGTGGGAAACAGTAAGATATGGAGATGACAGGAACTCCACAAGGAGAGCAACAGAACCAAAAAATCTGAGCACAGGGGTCTTTCCTGAGACTGCTATTCCAACCAAGGACTACGCATGGAGATAACCTAAGACCACTGCACAGACGTAGCCCATGGCAGTTCAGTATCCAAGTGGGTTCCATTGTGATAGGAACAGGGACTGTCTCTGACATGAACTGATTGGCCTGCTCTTTAGTTACCTCCCCCTGAGGGGGAAGCAGCATTACCAAGCCACAGAAGAGGACAAGGCAGCCACTCCTGATGAGACCTAATTGACTAGGATCAGAAGGAAGGAAAAGAAGTCCTCCCCTATCAGTGGACTTGGGGAGGGGCATGCATGCAGAAGGTGGAGGAAGGGAGGGATTGGGACGGGAGGAGGGAAGGAACCACGGGGGAGATACAAAGTGAGTAAAGTGTAATTAATAAAGAAAAATAAAATAAAAACTTCAAAAAAAAAAGAAAAAAGAAGAAATTAGGTAAACAACACAATTCACAATAGCCACTAATTACATAATGTACATTCATGTGACTCTAATCAAGCAAGTGAAAGACCTGTTTAAAAAAAAAAAAAAAAACCCTTCAAGTCTCTGAAGAAAGAAACTGAAGAAAATATCACAAAATGGAAAGATCTCATGCTCATGGAAATCTAGGATTATCATAGTCAAAATGGCTATCCTGCCAAAAACAATCTACAGAGTCAAAGTAATTCCCATCAAGATAGGAACACAATACTTGACAGAACTTGAAAGAACAGTTCTCAATATTATACTAAAAAACAAAAAACCCAGAATTGTTAAAACAATACTGTACAATAACAAAAAGGCAAATGAGATAAACATCGGAAGAGGGAGAAAACAGGAAACAGGACAGGAACCTACCATAGAGAGCCTTTGAAAGACTCCACCCATCAGGGTATTGAAGCAGATGCTGAGACTCATAGCCAAACTTTGGGAAGAGTGCAGGGAATCTTATGAAAGGAGGGGGAGATAGAAAGACCTGGATGGGACAGGAGGTTCACAAGGAGAACAACACAACCAAAAATCTGGGCCCAGGGGTCTTTGTAGAGATTGATAATCCAAGGAAGGATCATGAGTAGAGATAACCTAGAGCCCCTGCTCAGCTGTAGCCCATGGCAATTCAGTCTCCAATTGGGTTTCCTAGTAAGTGGAGTGTGGAGAGCCGAGGTTCAGACGCCATTGCAAGATGGCGCCAGCATCCAGTCTCTGTACTGATAACAACCTCTAGAGCGCATGTGCGAGTTGCGAAAGCACGCCAAACCACTGCCCCAGCCCAGGCCGTCAGATGGGTAATGAGTAAGCAGCCAATCAGGGTATGACACGTCACTCCACGTCACTTAGGTGCGATCAGGGCTTATTTAAGCAGCACCACTTTGGGGCCTGGGGTCTCCCTCGTTTCATTGCATGATAATAAAGCCTGCTGCAGAAGGATCCTGTTTGTCCGTGTGCATTCTTGCTGGCGAGACGGTTACTCGGGTCGCAACATCTGGTGCCGAAACCCGGGACGCCGGGAGCCTGCCATTGCCGTGTGCCGAGGAGACCCCCTGTTCGCGGGGAGGATTCAGAACTGCAGCATTTGGGTGAGCTCTGAGAGGCATGTTTGGTCTTGACTTATCTCATCTTTCACCCCAGCTAGCCTTTGTCCTTTTTCTTTTGGTTATTAAGGCTGGTTGGGGAGTGTTAGAGGAGGTACAGGACAGCATGTCAGAAACAGAACGTGATAAAAGATTAGGGGCCCCAATGGGTAAAAATAAAGACGTCTCTAAGAAAAAAGGCCTTTCTGTGGGCGTTAAAGCCGCAGAAGCGAAAGATAAGGGAAAGGACACCCTGGGAGAGGAACGTGATAAGGAGAAGGAAAAATCTAAAAAGGAGCCTCTCTATCCGATAAAAAAACCTAGAAATTGACAATTCTGAGTTGGAGGAGTTAAGTCCCTCCAAGGAGTCAGACTTAGAGGAGGAAGCAGCCTGCTATGAGGAAGAACGATACCACCCGGATGGGCGGCCATTACTGTTGTATCGGAAGCAGAGTGGTATAAGGAACAGGAACAACACACTTTCTCAGCCAGCCACTCCTGTTGTACCTAGTACTTCTCCACCCTACACCGGGAGGCACTGTCCTGATTCCTTTCTTTCAACAAAAGATAGACACAAAATTTTTCAGACTTTTCCAGTATTTGAAGATGCGGAGGGAGGCCCTGTCCACGTGCCTATAGATTACCATCTAGTCAAGGAACTGACAGAGTCAGTTAATAAGTACGGGGTGGATGCTAATTTTACAATTATGCAGCTTGAGAGGCTAGGCTCTGCAGCAATGACCCCAAATGATTGGCAGACTGTAGTGAAAGCTGCCTTCCCCAACATGGGAGTGTATTTGGAATGGAAAGCTTTATGGCATGATGCCTGTCAATCCCAAGCTAGGGCTAATGCTAATGCAGAAGACAATCAACGACACTGGACCTTTGAGCTACTAACAGGACAAGGTCCACATGTTCAGCAACAGACAGATTATGATTGGGGAGCATACGGCCAAATATCTGCTGCTGCTATTAAAGCATGGAAAGCCCTTTCAAAGAAGGGTGGGACCGAAGGACACTTAACAAAAATTGTCCAGGGTCTTCAAGAGCCGTTTTCAGATTTTGTGGCCAGAATGACAGACGCAGCAGATAAAATATTTGGAGACCCGGAACGGGTCCGACCAATGATAAAACAACTGGTGTATGAGAATGCTTCACCAAAATGCAAGACAGTCATTACCTCCAGAAGGAGCAAAGGGCTAACAGATTGGATAAAAGTTTGCCGAGGACTCGGAGGCCCGCTTACCAACGCCGGCCTGGTGGCAGCATATTACAGAACAAGAGCCTCCCAAGTTCTGGAAACAATAAAGTTTGTTTTAATTGTGGCAAAATGGGTCATTTAAAAGGAGACTGTCGTGTGTCTGCGCAAAAGAAAGTTCCTGGACTTTGCCCTAAGTGTAGAAAAGGCAATCACTGGGCTAATGAATGCCGCTCAGTCAGAGATATTCAGGGAAAACTTATACAGCATGAAACCCCCTCTGAGGAGAGAGATGAAAATGTTCCAAAAAAGGGGCCCCAGGGCCCCAGGTCTCAGGGCCCCAAAAGATATGGGACACAGGCAGGCAACAGGAGGGTTTATCCAGCTGTAGAGCAACAAGAGGATCAGCAGGGCTGGACCTCTGTTCCACCTCCCAATTCTTATTAATGCCACACATGGGGGTGCGACCTGTCCCAGTGGAGTTTGAAGGCCCCCTGCCTGGAGGAAGTGTCGGTCTTATTTTGGGTCGCTCCTCTCTCACTCTAAAAGGACTTATGGTCCATCCTGGAATATTAGATCAGGATTTTACGGGACGGCTCCAGGTGCTTTGTTCCTGCCCCCAAGGCATATTTTCTATTTCTCCTGGAGATAGGATTGCTCAATTAGTCCTTCTCCCAAGTCTTCATGACTGTTTTCCATCCACCGGGACACCAAGGGGCGCAAAAGGACTCGGTTCCACAGGAACAGATTTTGCTCATTTGGTAGTTGATCTTAAAACTAGACCTACCCGACAACTACAGACAGAAGGGAAAAGTTTTACTGGTATTTTAGACACAGGGGCTGATAAAAGTATTATCTCTTCCACCTGGTGGCCTAAGGCGTGGCCTGTTACACAATCATCCCACTCCTTACAAGGGTTGGGATATGAGGCCAGCCCTGCGGTTAGTTCACATTCTTTGATGTGGCAAGCACCGGAAGGTCAAACAGGAAGTTTCATACCATATGTTCTTCCTCTCCCTGTCAATCTCTGGGGAAGATATATTTTGCAGGATTTAGGATTAGCATTGACCAATGAGTATTCTCAACAAGTGGTTGATATTATGAAAAGGATGGGGTATAAGAAAGAAAAAGGCCTTGGCAAGGAAGAACAAGGGAGAGTAAGCCCAGTTTCGCAAGAAAGTAATAAAGGAAGACAGGGCTTGGGTTTTCTTTAGCCGCCATTGAGGGTTCCATGCCCATATCCTGGCTCACAGAGGAAGCCGTATGGGTTCCTCAATGGCCCCTTTCCTCTGAAAAGTTAGAGGCTGTCACTAGATTAATTAAAGAGCAAGTACAACTTGGTCATTTGGAGCCCTCTACCTCTCCATGAAATACACCCATTTTTGTTATAAAAAAGAAATCAGGAAAATGGAGACTTCTCCATGATTTGAGGGCTATTAATGCACAGATGCGATTATTTGGAACAGTGCAACGAGGCTTGCCTCTACTTTCAGCCCTGCCTAAGCAATGGAGAATTATAATAATAGACATCAAGGATTGTTTTTTCTCCATTCCATGTGCCCACAAGACAAAGATTTGCCTTTACATTACCCTCTGTTAATCACCATGAACCAGATAAAAGATATCAATGGAGGGTTTTACCTCAAGGAATGGCTAATAGCCCCACCATGTGTCAATTGTATGTACAAATGGCTCTTGAACCAGTTAGGGAACAATTTCCCTCTTTGCTGTTGATTCACTATATGGATGATATTCTCTTGTGCCATGAGGAGTTAGCCATCTTGCAAGATGCGTGTCCTTTGTTGCAAAAAACCCTGCAACAATGGGGATTGCAAATTGCCACTAAAAAGGTCCAGATTTCAGAAGTAGGTTCCTTTTTGGGGACGGTCATTTACCCGAACAAAATAGTTCCCCAAAAAATAGAAATTCGCAGGGACCATTTGCATACCTTAAATGATTTTCAAAAATTATTAGGTGATATAAATTGGCTTAGGCCGTTTTTAAAGATTCCTTCTGCTGAATTAAAGCCCCTGTTTGATATTCTGGAAGGGGATGCTCATATTTCTTCACCCAGAGTCTTAACACCGGCTGCAAGCCGTGCCCTACAAGTGGTAGAAGATGCCTTACAAGATTCCCAGTTAAAACGTATAGATGAAACTAAAACCTTTTGACCTGTGTGTCATTAAAACTAAACATTTACCAACTGCTGTATTATGGCAAGATGGACCCTTATTGTGGGTTCATCCCAATGTTTCTCCTGCAAAAATTATTAAATGGTATCCAGATGCAGTTGCTCAACTTGCACTTCGCGGGTTAAAAGCAGCCATTACATACTTTGGGAAGGAGCCAAAGCTCTTAATTGTGCCTTATACAGCTCATCAGATTCAGGTATTGACTGCTAGCTCTGATACTTGGGCGGTACTAGTTACCTCCTTTAGTGGTTTGATTGATAATCATTACCCCCAACACCCTGTTTTGCAATTTGCTTTAACTCAAGAGGTAGTCTTCCCGCATGTAGCGTCTCAGGAACCACTGCGGGATGGACTGGTAGTCTATACAGATGGGTCAAAAACAGGAGTGGGAGCTTATGTGGTTAATAATAAAGTTGTTTCTAAGCAATATCATGAGACCTCGCCTCAAATTGTGGAATGTTTAGTAGTGCTAAAAGTTTTGGAAAAATTTCCAGGTCCCTTAAATATTGTTTCTGATTCTAGTTATGTGGTAAATGCAACCAAAATCTTAGAGGATGGATTAAAGCATCTAACAAGCTAGCAAAAATTTTTCAAAGGATTCAGTTTGCCTTAATTACCAGAAGATCCCCTGTTTTTATTACACATATTAGGGCTCATTCCGGTCTACCGGGGCCTATGTCCCATGGAAATGACCTGGCAGATCGAGCCACAAAGATGATTGCATTTGCCCTCCTTTCAAATTTAGAATTGGCTAAGGAGTTTCATAAAAAATTTCATGTTACAGCTGAGACATTGCGTCATCGATTTAACATAACTAAAAAGGAAGCTGGAGATATTGTTACCCAATGTCAAAATTGTTGTCAGTTTTTACCTGTGCCTCATGTTGGGATTAATCCCAGAGGAATCCGTCCTCTACAGATGTGGCAAATGGATGTTACTCACATTTCATCTTTTGGCAAACTGCAATATTTACATGTTTCCATTGATACTTATTCTGGAGTTATGTCTGCTTCTCCACTGACTGGAAAAAAGACAACCCACGTCATTCAGCATTGCTTGGAGGCATGGAGTGCCTGGGGAAAGCCCAAAATTCTCAAAACCGATAATGGGCCAGCTTAAACCTCTCAAAAATTTGGGCAGTTCTGTCATCAAATGGGGGTGACCCACTTTACAGGTCTCCCATATAACCCCCAGGGACAAGGTATTATTAAACGTGCTGATCGCACTCTAAAGTCCTACTTAATAAAACAAAAAGGGGGAGTCGAGGAGGCTCTGCCCTCAGTGTCACGAGTGACTGTTTCCTTGGCACTCTTTACTCTCAATTTTTTAAATTTGGACAGTCAGGGCCACTCGGCGGCTGATTGCCACTGCTTAGAGCCTAATAGGCCTAAGGAAATGGTAAAATGGAAGGATGTCTTGACTGGTTAGTGGAAAGGCCCGGATCCTATTTTAATAAGATCCAGGGGAGCTGTTTGTGTTTTTCCACAGAAAGAAAGCAATTCATTCTGGGTACCGGAGTGCCTCACGCTAAAGCTCGCGGCAGCTGAAGATGATCTTCCAACGAACAGACCTGCAACTAATTCCAGTTCTCGCTTGGATCCTCCTAAATCAGGTTCCTAGTCTACATTCCCGAAGATCGCTCACAGATGGCTTATTATCCTGGGTTTCTTCCGCCTTTTCTTATTTTAAAGATTGGGTGGGCGTGGGAATGTTTGGTGCAGCATTATGTTGTGGCTTAGTGTTTTTACTCTGGTTGTTCTGCAAACTCAAAACCCAACAAAAACGTGACAAGGTAGCGATTGCACAAGCACTAGCAGCCCTGGAGCAAGGCTCGTCTCCCCAGGTTTGGCTATCTATGTTAAAAGAATGATAAACAGCAATGTTGCCTCCACCTTTGCAGTTGCAGAGCCAAAGTATATAGGTTTACAGCCCTTGCACTCCCTGGGATTTATTTCCATTGCACGGGGAATGGGTGTAAACCTAATTTTCATTGTAAACCAAATAGTCTGGAAAGTCAGTGACGGAAGAGTGCAAATGAGTCTCCGCCCACCTAAGACAGGACAGCCTCGCCACGAGGAGGCTGCTCCAATGATGGGTAACGGCTGAGCATTGCCTTCCACCAGGCTCAGACATTGGTAATGTTTATAGGTTGGCATTGCACTAACTTGGCTAAGAGGACTTGCTGTTTATTGAAACAAAAAGGGGGAGATGTGGAGAGCCGAGGTTCAGACGCCATTGCAAGATGGCGCCATTATCCAGTCTCTGTACTGGTAACAACCTCTAGAGCGCATGTGCGAGTTGCAAAAGCACGCCAAACCACTGCCCCAGCCCAGGCTGTCAGATGGGTAATGAGTAAGCAGCCAATCAGGGTATGACACGTCACTCCACGTCACTTAGGTGCGATCAGGGCTTATTTAAGCAGCACCACTTT